>VKOC01020857.1:0-20859 GCA_009364415.1 Spea multiplicata | reverse complement strand
TTTAAAAAAAAAAAAAAAACATTCCCAGACCGCAGGGAAATTTATGTTTTATGGCGGATCTTTTCCGATGAAGGACGTCCTTGAGGGAGAAATGGTGGGACTATTGACGTTGATGGTCTTGGAGGAACGAGTGATGAGCAGCCAAACGAAAAGAAGAAAATAAACATGTTTATTGGGAAACGGCATCACGTATGTGCATGAATCCTCCGCTCGGAGTCTCTTCTACCACTGGAACGATAACGTCCATCTACATGTGGCTATCTTTGGGATTACAAGATCATAGGACGTGCTCCAAAAATGTGGATCGATATTGATGGGGTTGTTTTTTTTTTTGTAGATATCCCAACATTCTAACGTTTCGGGAGAATAACAAATGCTAACCATGTCAAGGACACTGTTTTGTGATGTAAAAAGCATGTGATATATATCATAAAAGGCACATATTAGCACACCCGGGTGCAATCCACAAAAGTAAAAAAAATGTAAATCCGGTTAAATAGTTATAGATTGTTCACAGGATTTAAATGCATTTGCAGTAAAATGTAGGTCCAATTTGGACTGTTATCCTTTTTCGTTAAGTTTGTCCTTTTATTTTCTGCCTACTTTTTACACCCAGATTTGTATTTAAACCCTGTGTGTGTTTTTGTATTATTCTTTAAAATATATTATAAATATATTTTAAATATATATAGTATTTTTTATCATTAAAAAAAGTATGGTTTTACTATTGGTGTGAGTACAATAGTTACGGATGCATTTTCTTTAAGTTATACGTCTTCTATAATTCCTAAAAGTCCTGTATGAGTAATAAAGTAACTTTCCCCCTGTTATCTTCAAGGTCCATTAATCAATCATTTTAAGTGGCCCTGTCAGCTAAATAGCTTTACATTAATCAGTAGTCTCGGGGGAAAAAAAAATCCCCAAAATTTTTTACATTTCTAAAACAGTTCATCGGTTTGAAGACTTCTTTGAAGAAGAAGATAAGTTACTCGTATGCCAACTAAGACACATTCGGTTAAACGCCGATTCACTCGATTCTGCACAGATTTTATGATATGCAAACAAACGTGCAGCCAAAGAGGCAAGGGAATTTGAAATATTTTATTTTATTATTTTTTTCTTAAAACCCCCCCCCCAAAAAAACCAACCATGCCTTGAAGACACCCCCACATTAAAAATTGGACAATATTTTCATCATTTTTGGATTTTCAATGTATCTTTTCTTCCTCCTAAATACTATCTCTAGTCACAGCATTGAGGGGGGATATTTATTATGGTAAATCTTTAGGGTATTTAAAGTATTTTCCCATTGTAAGCCCATTATGGACATGGTATCCAACATTTGTAACTATACTAGAGGTTATATATATAATATATATATTATATATGTTCAAAGTATAAAAGTGGTCTTTTTCCTCATAGTAACCAATGGCTGCTTTAGCGATCCACTCACAACTTTTGCCCCGGAATCACATTTTTTAAAAATATATAAACTCCACTATGTCCATATTTAACTAAAATGCTTATTTCTCCCACTGTATAAAGTGCCTTAAAAAAATCCATTAATCCGGCTCTGCCAAAAAAATGTATATTCTTAAGAGAATGAGCCATTATAATACACATTGTATCTTTCTGCTATCACATTTATATCTGTGTTATCTGCAGGCATGTATATTGTACAGTTAAAAATATGGACTATTTATTGTGCAAAACAATTCAATATTTTCTGTTTTTTTTGTTTGTAAGAAAATCATTATTATAGCTATTAAAAATCCATCTTTTTGTTACAAAGAAAATTGTCATCAATTGAATGCTTTAAATTGGTTAACAGTATAAAATATAGCTGCTACCCCCAAACTGATGCATTAGGGTCCGTAGTAGTGGAAACCAATAGGGAGCTGTTGAAAGGGGTGTGGCCAATCCTATATTTGATTGGCACCAGCTATAAAAAGGGGAGGGACTAACAGATTCTAAATTAAAATTGTAACAAAGGGAAGTTATTATGCTTAGAAGGGTGAGAAGATAGTTGTTCAAGGGACAGTCATGCTCATATTTATGGATTTTAAATTAGTAAAAAAACAGTAAAAATGCAGTTACCGTTCCTTTAAGGAAGCAGGGCTCCAACAACATGATCGCTTGCAGTTGCCAGACACCCCCCACCCTCATTGGCTGTCACAGAACGACCCAAGGAAGATGGAACAAATCATTGTAGAAAACGGGGGAGTTCAGAAAAATATTATCCATATCTGCATTTAACACGAACACAGCCGCTGGAAAGATCTTGGCCTACCCAGAATTATTTTATTTTGCACAGGATTTTCCTATAATACTTCACATCAGGAAACAATAATACATTTGTCATTTCATTAGAATTTTTTTTTTTCTACTAATACAACAAAATCTCACCGGATATGAATTTTCTGAAATTTTAGGCTAAAAATAACATTTTAAAATGATCTCTGGTAATTCTTGCTTATACGGTCTGTCCGGCACGGCAGTAAGAATAATCTCTGTAAATACCAAGCACTCTATGAACGGACCCGAACTTCTGAATTATTAAAGCAGCTTCCAACTCATTGAAAGTGGATTTGTCATTTTCCCCAAATCCTTCGTTTTACAGATCTATATGCTACATAATCACATTTAATGCCACGTCTGTGAAAAAAATGAATTGGATTTGTAAATCTGTCTTTCTGTGATTGGACTATTACTTGCCCACAGGTGATGCCAGTTTTGGCTAGAGAAAACATTTACATGAATACATTAAACACTAGGACCTCAAACCAAGACAACATAAGCGGCTACACGATGGATATCCTAGACAGCGGGCTTTAAGGCCGGCAGCATAGAGACAGATGCTGCTCTCATAGGTAGTAAAAAAACAATATAGGAGCTTCTGTATTACATCATCATCACCCAAAAGTGATATACTGTATGTATATATATATATATAAATATATATATATATATATATATATATAGACCACCCAGCTGTATTACTGGATTAATCCTAAACCACAGGTTCCACGACCTCCGAAAACTGAAAATCAGATTCCGATGGAAAAAGTTCTTCTTCTTCTTCTTCAAGAATTCCAGAAAAAATTATTACCTTCTTCAGGAAAATGAAATTCCACACCATATGTGGGCGTTCTGCATTTCTTGTTCAGATTATGTCGTTTGGGGTTCCAGTTTGTAAGTATTGGTTACTGTAACATTTTGAGGAATGTCAATGTGACAATCAAGCCATTTTTTATGCTTTCCCAGTAAACTGTCTCTGTTTCTGTCTCTTTGAGACCTGAGCCCCGCGTTGGTGAGAAACACTTCCTGATAACTCACCTGGTGAGCGCATCCACCTCTTGGGGATACATTTCAGGGACGGACCCGGTGGCGCACAGCACCGTGGTAGAAAGACTTGGGCGCCTGGACAAGGAAGTGTGGTGTGCTTGCCAGTCCTCTATGGCACAGAGAGGCTTTGGGCACCTTAGTTTTTAATAAAATGTATTCCATTGATTTATTTTACCAGCCTTTAACTAAACCTGGCTAGGAAAATGTATCCATCTTTGAAAATAGGTGGGTTTTGACCACTTGTGGTGGCTCGATTCACGTGATATTTCAGGAGTTCAAATAAAAGGGAAAACTTACTTTTCTTCTAAGAAGAAGAAAACCCTATGAAAGGAAGCTCAATATTTCTGGAAAAGTAAAAAATTATTACATCATATTACACTGAAAAAAAACTTAGGTTCCTGATTAAATAACGATCATGGCAGAAACACAACAAAGATTTGAACAAGTCTCGGTTGGGGCGAGTATTTTAAAACCAGACTGCATTAAATAGCAACCCCCCCACACCCTTCAGCTCCAATTTATTTACTGGAGGGATGATGAAATTACGATTCTCTCAGGGCCTACAAAGTGCTTGTATTTCTTTTAATGATTTTGGTTGCTTGTTTTGGAACGTCTCGAAGATTCTTCAGATCCAGCTGCAGAGGAAGAAACAAGAAATTCTGTGGTTTGTGAGAAAACATCACAAGGCGGTCTCGGACACTTTTTTTTTCTCAAGGAGACAATTTATTAAGATTTCAGAGACAGCTCGTGACATGAACAAAAATCACAGAATGTTGCGCATCTCCTCAATGGGTTTGTATAACTCGATACAAGCTACCTACCCCATATTATAACTGAACCCGTTGACCCCCTACAAGCTGGAAAGACTCAGTCTCATCTTACAATAAGGGTTCCGAGCCGCTCCATTGTTCCAAGTCGGTAACATCATCCAAATGGTTTAATAACACATATAACCTTTAATAACTGGATGAATTCTATGAAATGACACAATTATTTTCTCGCCTTTGAAGCTGCGTGTCCTCCTGTCACAAGACAAGCATGAAGATTTAAAACACAGGACCGTGACATTTTTAGTTATGGTTACAACCCCCCTCCCATCAGACAGACATAATTAATCTCTTCCTTTGATGGCTAATTTGAAAAAGTTTGGTTTTGAGGATCTCCGTACACTAAATCACAATGCTATTAGCACTCATCTGGGTCAAAAAGCTGCCATTTGCACTCCAAATAAATTAAAATCACCCCCCCCAAAAAAAATTCCATGGCTTCACTCGGGAATTATAGGAATGCGAAATGAAGACTACGCTGCACACCGGCGAGGAATATGTCAGAGCTGCACTAACAAAGGCACAGACATAATCGGAAAAGACAAGGGACGTCCTGGTCTCTTTAGCTAAAATCTCAATGTTTCTAAGTCCACGTATTCCTATTCCAAGATAGTAAAATAAATACCCATTATGCGATGAAAAGTGATAATTATCATCCCAAAAATATCTCCTATTTCCACTTTACCTAGACCTTAAAAAAGCTACAAAAACTAAAACAAAAAACAAGTATTTGAAACCCCAGTGAGAGTTGATAATCCTTTTGTAATCTCCAAGAATGGTTTCCTTCTCTTCTGTTGTTGATGTTGATTGGAATTTTTGTCTTTTTAAGGTTCTAAGAAATTCAATTGAGGACGAGCCTTAGTTCCACCCAAACGGTTACAATCCGTTAAATCGGCCACATTGGCCTTTCCAATGCAACGTCTTCACACTAAGTCCTAGACCGAATGGCACTTGGACCTGGTGTTCGGAGGAGACACCTGGTAAGCGACGAAGGCCTTTTGCCTTCTTCTGAAATGGGCTACAGCCAAGACTGTGACGCAGACGAGTGGCACCAACAGGAAGGTCACCGGCTGCCACTGGCTGGGAATCTCCTTCATGACATTGCGGATACTCCTTCCAACCACGTGGCTGATCGTTTCCATGGGGTGCAGGATGATTCGGCCGATGACTGAGCTGACTGCCTGGGGAGGGCACATAAAAAAAAATAAAGAAAGGGTGACAAAAATGTATAACAGGCAGAATAAAAAACCTTTTAGGAGAATCCGTTTTCTTCTTTCAGTTGGCTTCTAGACCGGCTTCTCCACGGCCGCTTTCCTGGTACTGCCAGGAACGGGTCAGTAGAACTCCGTTCCCTGCTTCGCAAACCACACACATAATGAAACAATTCCACAAAAGTGAAACAAACGGCTGGGTTTTTGCCATACGTCCCGTTTAAGGAAATTGCTGCGTCGAACCAAATGGAAGTAATTTGCCTCTTTTAAGTATATATATACTGTCATGTATGTTTTCCACTCCGACAAAGGGAAGCCATATTATTTTTTTTGTTTTTTTTAAACAGGCAAATATGTTTTTGTTTTTTGTTTATTTCTAGGCAGCCAGTAATATTATCCTTATTGCGCCTGGATTCATTTAAAGGCTATTTTATAGTTTTTTTTTCTTCCATCTGAATACTATTCTGCACCTTAAGAAATCCAGAAATAAACCATGAAATATTTAATTTGCCATGGAATAAATTAGTCTTTTTGGGGGTGATTTATTTCTTTTACAAGATTCATCAAACGCTGACTAAATTTGTAATGTAGACACCAATATGATTGGACTGGTTTCTCTTCTAGTTTGTGACCAGGTCAGAGATTAGAATATCCGTGGTGTTCCTGCGCTGCACGAAGGGCCGATCTGATTCCTGTGTAATACTGAGCATGGACAATCCATTAGAAGGAGAAAAGGATTTCATGTGACTAGAAGTAATTAAATTGGGAAGTAAATATTTCATCTTTTCTTCAGCTAAACGGAGAGGCCACGGTATTGGAACACAAGACTCGGGTAAACAAAGTCACATGGAAGGAAAGCGATACAGGCCAATAATACTTGGCCATTACAAGCTATGAGAAGGTCGAGGTCTCCTTGACTTGAAGACTGCCAGTAACTTGCAAGTAAATTGAAATAACCCCAAATTATATACAGCACTGAAATGATCTCTAACGTAACTTTCCATTTTTACTATGGAATTCTTTCTCCATTTCCCATGATGCATCAGTGCAGGCGGCATCGGAATCCTCCCGCCAGCCCAAACAGGAAGTTGTAAGCCGCTTCCTGTTCTCTCCCTGCATTGTTTTATCGGACGGCGCATGAGCCTCTAGTGCTAGAGATGGTTTCTGCATGCGCAGCTCCTCTGCAGCGCTACTATCACAGATATCTCAGGGCAAGGGGGCGATTTAACCCCTGTGAGGGGGCAACAAGATGACGGCTCCTGCATAGAGGGGGGGGTAACATAGAGGTAACAGAGGGGAATATTATATTATAGAGAGTTGGGAACACTCTTCTACATGACAGTTCCTCTGTAAAGAGGTGGCCATCTTTTTAAGTGATTTGTGGCCCCTTAAGCAGGGATCCCTGTGACTATAGGCAGCTTTTATAATCATACACTTCGCTGCCTCCTGCTGATGCCGGATTGTCTGGAATGTTATTGTTCTGATAATTGCAGATGAGGACTGCGTGGCTATTACACGTGACAATAGAATAATCACTTTGCTTTAAGGTGGTGTATATATTCTCCCTGCAGGGGGTTAGGATATTGCATAGATTATATACGGTCACTAGAGTCATTAGCTGGAAGCCTTTACACTCCAAATATCACCCAACACAAAGAAAAGCATTTGCGTGCCGAGTGTGGTATAACCCCGTATGTTGTAGGCCCTTGTAAGTATTGGAAACGTTATTAAACTGACATAGAAAAGAGCTGTCCCATCCCTTCATGGTTTTGAATCCTTCAGGTGATATACCTGGGAATGGTCAGTGATTGTTCATTGAGTTTTTACCCCAGTCTCATGATGAATGGGTAGAATGGGCAGGTTCTCGGGGTCACTTAGTCTAGAGGTGACTCCTTCCTCTGATTTAATGATATCTGAGCATCCGGACTGGTGACTTTCTCACAGCTTTACCACCCGACAAGTTTCCATAAGGACCTTTATTAGAAGCACTAGGTTTCCACCATTAGTGAGTCTCTACGATACGATCTGTGTGATTGGCTGTGTGAAGATTGTCGTGATCGTCAGATCAAACAGTATACATTCACTCAAACATACTCTAAATTTCCAATCTCCCACAAGTAAAGAATGAACTGGCATATATTCTCACCATTATTGGTTTTGATCCATTATTTAATTTTGTAGAAGTTACAATGTTTTCACAAGATTTCTCATTGAAAGGAAAATTTAAATAGAATACAATTTAAGGAGGGAAAAAAAACACCTTTGTATAGTTAAAAAAAAAAAATCAGACCTCCCCCCTATGGACTGCTTCTGTGTCGCTGCCTTTCTTAGGGGTTTGTAAAGCCCCAGGTCTGACTTACCCTTTGAAGTGTTCAGACTTCTAGTAGAATGTGTGTTAATGGCCCCAGGGACTGAGTTTTCAAGTTGCGGGTCAGTAGCAGGTCAGCTCTCCGCAGGTTTAAAGCTACAACTTCTGCATTAAGTTGCCAAGTTAAACCCAGGCCTTTCACGCCCTGAAATGTTAACTCAAGTGGCAGATCCCTGCAGGTCTTATAAAAGGGAACGCGGCAGACCAAAGATCAATGAAGAGTTATTTTATCATTCACTGGGTCGGTTTATTTCTTATTTTGCCCTATTTCCATTCCCATATAGTCTTTCTCCAAAACTATTCCTCCCCGATCCTCCAATCTCCGCAGCTGACATCATTCTCCAAGGTCATCTTCTTAAACCTAGTTTTTGCCCCAGAAACTGTCCTTACCAAGTGACACCAAGTTATCTCTCTTATCGCCTGTCCTGATCTCTCTGCCACATTCGACTTGGTTGACTCTCCCATGTTCTATGTCCTCTGGCCATCCGTGGTCTGTCTTATGCATGGCAAATGTTCCACATCTCCAATAACCTCTATCTGTGGTGTATACTAACACCCCAATGACTGCTTTTCAGCACTGGCACCCCAGAGTTCTGTTCTTGGTCTTCCCACTAATCCTTTCCCACCTAGACTATTGTAACTCCTTTCTTACTGGTCTTTGTGCTTCCTATATTTCTCTTACAAAATATATTTTCAACTTAGTTGCTGGAATATACTTATTTTCCCTCGGAACATCATCTGTACTAAAAATCAATGTCCTGCCTTCATTTAAAGCATTGCCTTGAAAATTGTCCTTATTACCTACAAGGCTTTTCAGCTGTCATCCATATTCCATATGTAATGTCCGCTAATGCAGACAGGTATTTTCCATGCGCTACTTGGATGATATTGTAAAATACTCGTAGTTTGGTCCAGGGCATCTTAAAGTATTGTTCTCCAGAGATTAGTGCTTGATTAAACGTCATAATTTGTATCCCTCGTTTAGCGTGCCCTCAGGGTGTTGCAATGCGGCTGCGATACTCTGTATCGGAATTACAGACAGCGTTTAGTACAATGGCCGGGGGTGATAGAAACTTCCACGAGGAACATTAAACTAACCTTTAAATGACTGAATGGATCTGGAACTGTAAAACGGATCACTTACTTCCAACAGGAGAATAAAACATTAAGAAAAGGATTGGATATAAAAGCAAAATCCAAACCAGATGACTTTTACTTATTTTTAACAAACAACTAATTGAATCCACAGAATTTTGTGACAAAATTAATGAATTATGCATTTTCTCTTCCTTTGCAAAGAACAAAATCTCTTTTTTTTTTTTGGTGTTTTCATGTTATGAAGAAATTCCTTATTTACCCCAAAATATTCATCATTAAAGAGAGAAGGAAAGAATTTGGCAAATTTCTGGAGGTTGGAGGTTCCATTACAATCTCTCTGTGCATCATCCATGGAATATCTGACTTCAAGGAAAATCAGTCTTTATCATCTCTGGCTGTTTATCCCAAGCACACAAAAAAATTTATCCTGAATATTTCCCTCTTTTAAAACCTGAGGGGACAACACGTAATGCAGAATAAACATTCATATAAAAATATATATATAAATATATATAAAAGTTTATATTTATTTGTAAGCATGCCTGCATCACATAAATAAGTTATTAAAAGCTAGCTAACATACGTCATTGAAGTTCTAGTTCATAGGGACATATTGGAGGTAGAAAAACATGTCCATTGTCTTCAGCCATTTAAAAATTAACTTTTTGTAGCTGTCAAAATCTAGACTTTTCTGTAATCGTGAACCTTTGTTGCCTTGTTATGTCCTCTTGCGAAATCCTGGAAAATACGTGGCTTTATGTGACATCCATTGTGGATTTACCCCAAAAATATGATATTGTGTTTTCACAGGAGATCCATCGGACCTTTCTGATAAAACCACACAATGGGCTGAAGATAGGGACCTTTTCTGCTCGGAATAAATTGTTTATGTTGGCAAAAGTAAAAATCATAAGGGCCGCAGCCAAATGCCTAAGAACACAATTTAAGGAATTGTGTGACGGTTGTAAACAGATTGTATGGCTCTGAGTTCCCATCAACAATTACACTGCAAAAGGCCAATATTCATATTGTGTTTTGTCCAAACATCTGGGGCGGGCTCATCAAGTAGTAGGTAATTTAGTGTAATTAACTAACAGCTCGTTAAGTCGAATCTTGGAGGAGGCCTTTGCGTACATTTGCTCAATTCCAAAAAAACCCTCAAAGCACATAGTATTCGGAAAAAGCGTTTTGAATCAACCACTCGTCTTGCTAGAAAGAAAAATATCAATATAATACAAAATGTTGGAAAAAAAACGCTAATCGCTAATTTAGTTTCCTGCATTTTCGGTTCAGACGAAATTAAAATACCTTTTCCATTCGGAAATTCGTTGTCACTCACTCAAGCTCTCTCACAGTCTCATTCTCTTGCATCTCTCTCAATGTCTCCCTATGTTGTCTGCTCACCGCTTCCATGTCCCGGTCTCCTTTTCAGCAGCTCCGCTTCTTCACTTTCCTCTTCTTGTTCGTCTGTCTTCTCTCATTGTCCGCAAATTTAAATAGGAATCTGAATGCACAAAGACTTTGGACACAGTTAGATTTATCCCAGAAAAGTCCATTAAAGTCTATATACTGCGCCAATGCTTTAGATGTTCTTGTTGGTGGCATCAACCATCTAGAACCCTAAGTTGTCCTTACTTTTATGAAACCACAAGTGTAGTACACAACCATCTAGAATACTGAGTTGTCCTCATCCTTGTAGAACCATAAGTGTCAGATACAACCATAGAGGACCATATGTGGTCTTCTGCATTCCAGAATAATTTGGAATATATTCCTCTGTTTTGCCGACATGTATTATCTCTGTTCCGCCTTCCTCAATGGTATGAGGTTTGGTAAATCTTATGCTTATTGAGTCTCATTTTATTTTCTATAAAACAATCCTTTGTCGTGAGATGTTAAGCTCTGCTTCTGACTGATCTCCGAGTAAATAATTTAGGGGTGTAAGATTCCATTGCCAAGTTTATCTTTTATTATTTAAGGAATTCAAAGCAAAACTGACTTAAATCCCTAAAGAATGTGAATTTAAACATTTTAAGGTTTGTTCTCCCGTGTTCCCATGAAAGAGCGTGAAGTTGGATATTTGAAGCCAACACACTCAGGCATCAATGTTCCTCCCGTATCCACAGCCATTAGCTTCTGGAGGGGAAAGACCATGGACCTAGAAGACCCCTTTATCTGCTGTTATCAAGACAGGTGATTGCAGCATTGGTAAAAAAAAACACCATAGAGGAGAGGTCTAGGATGTTATTTAATGGGCATTGTAAAGTTTGGGTTAGGATCACGATGATTATTTGTTTCACGGTGGGCAATTGGGATAACAGAGCGCGCACGACAACGAACTGACTAGATGCTTAGAATGTAAGCATCTTGGAACCAAACGCATCAATTAGTGGCATGTGCTGGATACATGGATTAGATAGATCTTATACGACTTTCTCAGCAAAGGGGCGCATCACATGGGTCAGCTGTACGGACATAAAAGATTCCATATTGTTCCAGAGGAGAAGACAGATCAAGAGGCTGGAGCAAGATATTTTCCTGAGAATGCTCCACTTCATGCAGTGTCTTATGGCAGCCCCTGTTCACAAAGCCTAGAGGAAACCAAGCGTGGTCTCTATCTCTCTTTCTCTCTCCCCCTCTGTAGGTTAAGTGAATCCTTTACGTTGACATCAATGGATGTTACTAAACCTTCTTATATGCAAGTTTAAGCAGAATCAGGTCCTTAGTTTTCCTGTAACATCCGTTCCAGCTGTAGAACTCTGGTTTACTTAATCTCGCAACATATTGCCAACCCTGCCATCTGCAACGCACATGGAGTCCAATGATTTATTAGCGGTCTAGAGTTTTTGTAATTTATTTTGTTTTTATTATTTTCTTTTTTTTTTTTTTTTTTATTAAGTGACCATATGTTTTTAAGCAGTTCCCAAACAAAAAGCACTTCCACAATCAACATAAAGCGCAGTTTTTCGACACATTTTCCCATTTTCTGAGTTTTTGTGGGCCAAACCTCATCAGTCTTTTTTTATTTTTACAAAGATTCTAATTAAGGAACCTTGATGTAAATTATAGGCAGGAACCTTCCAAGAATGCACATAGAATGGGGTTGGTGCGTTTATTTTGCAGTACGTTTTTCGTATCTCTACCTTTATGGATAGCCAGCTTGGGAAACTGGAAGGAGCTCAATGCTTGTATTTCAGTAACTTCGCAGGATGCAGCCTCAGCCAGGACCCGCAGCTTTTATTTAGCCCTGTTGCCCCTCTGAGCCATGTCTCTGAGGGCAAAGAACATCCTTCCACTGTTTTCTTGCAATTGGCAACAGCGTTCCTTCAGTAACAGACTCATACGAGAAGTAAGAAAGATATGTGGCATCGGGAAACTGTTTCGCGTTATATGATTGTGCCCAGAGACCTCTTCCCCCCCCACCGTTACACGGGAGGACAACTAGGTAACCAGAAGGAAAAGACACAAAAATGGCAATGGAGGAAGCCCAAGAGGCCACCCTGAAATGGGTCATGAGCTACAACTCTGTGCAGTGGAAAAGGAGAATGGAGTTTATGGATTGGATTTAAATAAATTATATTATATACAACTTATATAGACTTACAACTATTATGTACATTCTCCATGTCTTATTTTTAGTATTTGTTCTACTTTGTGGCTAGACCAGGTGACTAGTTTTACAGATATCATGTTCAATCAGGTTGCCATTTAAAAATCCTTAGAATGACTCAAGGTAGAATTCTGTCCACTTCTCTGGGAAGCCGTATTCCACAATGAATACGTGAATGAACCATTTTTATTTTCACCTTTCCCATTCTATCTTGTTATTTGAATTCACTTTTTTTGAGGCGCGTCCCAATCACGTGACTTTTGCCCAAACCTGAAAAGCTTCTCTCCTGGTCGCAGGTGAGTATAAGGTATGGTCCAAGCAATAACCCAGCTAAAAGAAGCTAAATTCCCATCCATTCAGTCACTCGGGATACCTCCGACCTCTGGCACCGATGACCCAAAGACAATTCAAAGCACAGCAAACAGATCGGCCAACGTAATTTATTTGTGTAACCAGACATCTTATCTCAAATATCCATCTCTCTGCACTTTCTCAGCGAGCGTTTGCTATCTTTGGGGAATTTCAGACACAATGTATAAGAATTCCCAGCTGTTTTTAACACATCTTTTGTTTTTCTGATGAAAGCACATGAAATGCGCACCAATCCTGGCACCGCCTCGACTTCCAATTCTCCAAGTGTCCGTTTGCAAGAAAAATAAATTGCGGTTTAATGACCGGCAGAAATCAACGTTTATCTACTGGACACAATAAACACTCTCTCCCTCTCTGTTTGGGATTTCAGTAAGCGCTCTAATCTATGCCAGCCCCTCACACACTTGGAAGAAAAATTCAGTGATAAGACTCTTATCTGGATAAATATATCCCCAAGTGTAAAGAATGTTACAACGGGGCTGAAGATGGGAAATTTCAGAAAAGGTGGTCTCGGGTGGGTCACAGTCGGATCAAAAAGAAAGGGAGGTCTGGAGGTTTGGAGTGGCAGAACGGAATATGGAAGGTGACGCTGGTTTCAGGACAGCAGTCAGAGAGACCTCTAGCTTTCATTTTATAGTTCTATACACACACGAGATGAACCCACTAGTATCCCACCTGACATGGATACAGGAGCCGCCATATTGGAAACGCAATACAAGTTGGGAAATCTCATAATGAGAACCATTGAGAATACCTAGGACTGATCGTAGAGGCTGAGGATAAGCGAGAGGTCCTGGATATATTTTCATTTTTATATAAATACCTGCTATGAAAAAGAAAAAAAAAATAAAAATAAAATATATTTAAAATAAATATAAAAGATATATTTAGACTTTGTACATGAATTATCTTTAAAAATGGCCAGAAATAGGCAACTGTCTCAAGCCACGTTGGGCTTCAGACGAGGATCATGGGCCGTTCCATCTTAAGAGTGCCCATGGTGCTTGACAGCATGAGGATCCACAGAAAAAGCCATATAAAAAAATAAAAAGAGGGGAAACAGGTGACTCCGGTCACAATACGTACACGAAGAGTCAATAAAAACAGGCAACTGCTGCAAGCCAGGTAAGGCTACAGATGAGTAGCATGGATGAGTCCTACTTAAGACGCTACGGATAAAAAAAACAAAAAACATTACACCTGCACAGAATTTTTCACTGAGCTTTTTCTTATTGGCCACTAACTAATTCTGATTACGGTAATTGCAGTGTGTGGATTAATTAAAAACAGGATATTTTCACTATAATTCCCTGTTATTTCCAGTAACACAAATTCCAGTATACTTTAGCACGGAGCGTTGGTCTCATCCAGCTAGATTCCGAAAACCTGCTTTTATTTATAATAGTATGAATCTCGGAGCTTAACTCCCCACGACGCTTTGTTTTTTAAATATATGTTAGAACGAGAGGGTGCGGATGGGAAAAAGAGAAGGCAAACAGACCGGTGCGAAAATGATCGCAGTGACCCATAATCCTCGGCTCGACCCGTAATCCTCGAGCGTTTCATCTCGTATTTAGCAGCATTACAGGTAGGATTTGCCGGGAGAGTAACGGGAAGTCATTACAAACACAGAACACATGGTTCCCATTCCTCCGGCAGATATGAATTACTGTAATAACTTTCCTTAACTTGTTACAAAACTTAATTGCGTGTGTAATTGGGACTTTTTATTCCTTCTGTCAGCCGTGCCGCGGTACAAAGGCTTTACGTCCTTAAGACTAATTTCCTGTGTAAGTTACGTTACACATACTTGCAGCTTAAGCGCTTAATCTTTCATCAACATTTAGAAGCCACCTCTGGAGAAATCATTTTTTTTTTCCTTTTTTTAAATGTATTTATTTATTTTAATCTAAAATCTCAAATTTTTCCCATAAGAAAAAAGTAAAGAGAAAAGGAAAGAGGGAGAAGAAAACAAAAGTTATTTAATCTACTTAAATTATTAGAGGGTTTTTCTATTACACAGACACGTCTGGGCTATGTATTTGACGTGATAAAAACACGTGTAAGGGGTCTTTAGGACATGCACCTTCTTATGTATTAGGTATACTGACATGCGTTATCTTTAGTATGTATGCACTTTACAAATCTATAAAACAGATTCAGAAAAAGACAAATTTGTTGCTTCTCATTTAATTGTAACAGGAGGCGAGTCATTTGGAGAGCATTTCATTCTATGATGTACTTTCAGTATTACATAACTCAACGGCATGAAACAAGACGGTGTGCATACAGATATTTAAAGCATATTTCTAAATCCACATTTCATCAGGATTCCATATGTACCCAGACATTGTGTTAATTAGTACATATACATATAGACATTGACATATGTTATATGTGAATTTAATGAATAGAATGAATTGATGTGATTTCAAAAGAATGCAAAGAGTTCAGAAATTGGAAGGCCGTTTTCAAATGTCTTAAACGATCATAAAGTCTTTAGGTATATGATGGGTCTTAAATATCTATATTATATATATACCGTATATATATTATAACTACATACAGTATCAAAGCTCACCTAGTGCTTTCAATCTACAGCCACAAGGTAAGGTCAGTTAAATCACAAGGCCACACATGAATGAATGAAACATTCTAACACCTCGACACAAAGTAACAGTGAATCAGGATAACCAGCCCTAAATACAGACATAACTCTAAAAGCCTGTAATCCTGAGAAATTGGAGGCCGCCCTCCAGCCATCGTGTAAAAGGAGGCTTGAGAAAGACTTGTGCTACTTTTTCCCATCTCGCCGGACCTCCCGTGCTGTCTGAAAGTAACAGATACCATCGTCGCAAGAAATGATCGGCTTGCGATAATTTGGGTGCCGAACAGTTACCCCGTATGAAAACACAGAAGACTTAATGTGGATAAAACGTTTCACTGGAGGGTTCAAAATAAATATTCAGATGCAAAACAAATTCAACCACGCACGCCGAGACAACCAAAACAATTGTTTCCGCTAAACACCAATATGCTGACAACCTGTTGATGCTTTTCCCGGAGGAGATTTTTAATAAAATATTTACGTGGCCTTTACGCTTACAAAAATACATTTTCCATTCAATGAGGGCTATAGTACAAATTCCTGTTTTTTTGTTTATGGGACCCTGAACCCATGAGAACGAATCATTGTTTTTACACCATTTCTACCAACGCTTTTTTTTTCCATTTTCAGGGTTTAGATGTTGTAGTAATTTTGCTTGGGTCTTTTTAATATTTCTCAGTTAGTCGGTAGAACAAAAAAACATTTACAAAAAAAACAAACACTAAAATAAAAGTAACCACAAAAATGTCTCATGTGGGGAAGGTGACGTGGGGTTTGGGTGGAAAAAGCCACAGGAATGTTGACTTTTTTTTCATAAATTGGTGATATAGAAATATCTACACCTGGAACATTCAACTGATTGGCCCTACAAATTCAACTAAATCATCAAGTCTACTGACCAGGGCAATCCTGGCTTGAACACAGGAGACATAGCACAAGCATTTATTAATTATATGGAGGTAGAATAAATTATATTAACTCCTTTTCATTGCCTAGAAATAACTTTATGGTTACAATGTATCTAAGTCTCAGGGAAATGTTTATCAAATGGTGATGGACACAAGCTACGCTGCTGCCAATGAGATCATGAATTATGTACATCTCCTCTAGTTACATATTTTAGATTTGTCTTGGGTTTGCACCCTGTAGTCATGTGATTTACTGATTGGTTGAAGAGCATTGTTGCCGTTGCTGTTCTTTTTAATATTCTCATAATAATCAGTTTTAAGCTGTGGGTTCAAGTCATCAAGATGTTCCTAACATACACATTGCACCTATACACTCCTGGTTATTTACTGTGAAAGAAATTCGAGTAATGGACTGACAGCTTGTAAACAGAGAATGAAATAGACATTGATGAACGACTTAATTAAGTACTTAGAAGCAAAGTATACAATTAACACAAACACTTTCCTTCATCGTGTAAAGATTAAGTGTTGAAAGCATCAGAAGCCTGAGGAATTATCGGCTGAGAGATTAAGAAAGTGAAAGAAGGTTTAAGATGCTGAAAGTTTTAGAATCTCTGAAGCATACTAAACGTTCCTGACGTGCGGACAGAAATAGGAAGTTGGGAGGTTCCATATCAATCATTTCTCGTCTTGGGAGACTTGTTGAATTTTGAGAAATTTCATAGGATGGACAGGGGCACAGCGATAGAATTACAATTCAACTGAGGTTCTAGGAATTACTTTATGGTTACAATGTATCTAAATCTCAGGGAGATGTATATCAGATGGTGATGGTCACAAGCTACGCTGCGGCCAATGAGATCATGAATTATGTACATCTCCTCGAATTATAGGAAACTCTTCATCAAGGAATAAAATGCCCAGTTTTGGGGGAAATATGTTTGTTATGGGCTCTGTGATGGGGGGGGCAGCTCACACTGTTCTTTCCACGTTCTGATTGTCCTCACTACAGTATGAAAGGCTTTTCAGATATGATTAGGAGTGATAAAAACAATGCGCAGGATAGTGGGAATGTTGTAATTAGACAATATGATGAAGACCTTTTTTGATGAAGTTTTTTTGCTTTCCCTTACATCTCATATAACGCTAATAAAATGGGATTTTCACGTGTGATCAGAGATGGGCAGATATAACAAAGCTCTTTCCACAGCCACATACTGATGGTCACTGAAGGACCTCATATAGTGCAAACTAGCATTACGATCAAGCGTAGAAGTTTAATTAACCCCTTAAGGACAATGGGCGGTCCCTAAACCCATTGAAAACGATGCATTTTGAGCCCATACATGTACGGGCTTTGTTATTAAGGGGTTAAGGCAGAAACCAAGCTCAGGTACTACTCACCATTATTGGGGTCACTTCCCAGAATGGATCCACAAGAAGAGCTTTGTAATAATCTTCACAGGCGTTGTTATTCCAGGAGAAGTTCCAGGAGAGCCAAACCTTCACTGTTCCCCAGAAAGACAAGTCTTCTCTATGGCAGCTGTTTCCATGACCCTGGAGGGGACACAAAGGAACATGACATTTACAAATGAAAAACTAACGATCTGTCACCTGAATGAACTGTAACCAGTGGGGTAAGTAGAAGATTCTACCCAGGGAAGCGTTACATCTAAACTTGTTTTCACACAATACATTAAAAAGAACAATTTTATGAATGTTACAGCTTTAACTAAGGAGCCCCCGCATCAATTCAAAATTCTGCCTGAGCTCCGGACTTTCATGAAACTGCATAAAAAAACTGTTTGTTTTTTTTTAACCAAATAACACATTGTGAGCATCCATCATTGCTCCAGTGGATTCTAAGCTCTGTGGCATAGGACACTGTAAAATAGTATTTTTAACAGGAAGTATTAATTATCATGGGGTAAGATTTTACAAGTTTATCCTCAAGCCCCAAATACCTGCTATTTCTCCAAGAGAATCAGCCTTTCCTCAAGACCCAAAACACATTTGCATTGGGAAACTGCCCATGAATGTCTCATTCACCTCTGTAGGCATCCTACAACTACTCGCCCTCACATATACTACATATAGATATTTGCTGCTTGGACCCGCACTGAGATAACAGCTGTAATGGGATGACTGCCAATACCTGGGGTCCTCCAATGGATGAGATTTCTGATGGCTCTTATCTCATTCATTCTACACGCAGGTGTTTCCTCATGACAGATGAGAATGAGACGTCTCCTGAAAAGATTACCAGGCTCCAACAAACACATGTTGAATTCATATTCCAAATTACACTGCGGCCAATGAGATCATGAATTATGTACATCTTCTCTAATTATAAGAAACTATTAATCAAGAAATAAAACTACTTATTCAACTGGAATAGAATGTGCATCATGACACTGTCTGGCATGGGAGACACTCAGCTTTTTTTTGGGGAAATATGTTTGTTATGCTCTCTGTGATGAGGAGGACAGCTCACAATGTTCTCCCCACGTTCTGATTGTCCCGACTACTATATGAAAGGCTTTTCAGATAGAATTAGGAGTGTTACAAAGCACAGAATCTGGCAACAACGTTGCAAAGTACTAATATGCTCAAAGATACGGCGTAACAGATGGTTCCCAGAATTCATCTATGTTACGCAATAATCATATGAAGATTGAAAAAAGAAGTGTTTTGGTGCTATTGGCCATGATGACATCCAACCTAATGACAATAAAAATAGGGGGAAATGTGATATTCACTTAATATCGACTTCTGAATTACCATCCACCATATCAATCGACAACCTCCCAACAGCCCTTCAAAGACCTCCGTGAGACCTTCCCAGGACATTCTAGCTCGATCAGGGATGGGCAGATAAAACAAAGCTCTTTCCTACAGCCGCGTATACTTCTGTGGAGCACCAAATTCATATCTCTACTCCTAAGCCTGTGGATCAAAGTGGATTTCCCTGATCTAATGAAGAACAAGGAAACAGATGCGAATGTTGAGTCTTTTGGCATTGAATGAATCGTGCTATAGTTTTGCTTAATGTTATGAGATTTTAGCATGTTCCTTCCGGGGGTTGCATGGGAATTATTTTTTTTAATGTTCTAAAAGGTTACAGATTGTTTGGAATGCATGATGGAGAAATGAAACGAAAACGAAATGCTACCTCTGGGTTGGGGTTCTTCTGATCTCATCTGGGCGTCAGGCCTGGGCGATAAACTAAAAGACACAGTGGGTCAGGACTGTTGATCGTGTGCTTCTATAATTAAGATCATAGAGGGTCTGAAGGAGATTGTTCTGACTGAGGTTTTAGGAGGAGGCCATTGTCTGACCTGAACATTTTGAAAAGAAACGTGGAATCCCGCAGCGAGTAACTAAACTGAATTGAAGACCTTAAAGGAGGACAAGCAAAAGCAAGAACTATGTTTTATGCCGAACATCTAGAGCCTGGGCCCATACGCGAGGACTCCTTCACGTGTTTTGGCTCATAATTTGTTGATTATAGAGGGCTGCATTTCAATGAAGCATCCCAACTTTTCGCTGAGCCTTCACACATGTTCCCATCAAACACCCTGGGCAGCTTCTCTCTGTTTAAACAATCAGCGGAGGGCTTAGACATGCGCTCCGATTTAAAAACACAAACCGCTTATTTAATAGCAAACTATACTGATTTGGGCAATAAACCAGAACATTTTGTGAAATTGCGGGCCATGGTTTCCACCAAACCAATATTTTAGAAGGTGGTGTGAAGGATCTGAGTGATTTATTCCTCAAATTTCCAAATCTTCCCGGGATGTTCTCCTTATTTTGCCGATTTATATGAGCACATATTTAGGATTACGACATGCAACGACCTATGTCGACCCTGTCCATTATCCTTTCCATCTCCCTAGGAAGAAAGACACATTAAATACTTCACATAGCCATGGAAGAACCTTCTTTTTTTCAGAAAACCCATGATAGCAAAAGAGAGATTTATGACAAAGCTTAAAAATGGCAGGATTTACAAAGTTTAGACTCTAAGAATCTTAGTGCTCAGTGAATGAGTAGATTTGGATTCAGTTATGTGGATATGGGAGATAATCCCTGAAGTACTTATTAGAATAGTTACAATGAGTAAACGTAAACCCAAAATGGAGATAAACAGAACAAGTTGACTTGCTAGCTTTATGAAGAAACCACAAGCTGCACGGATAAGACTTCTTCTAAGAGTAAGAAACAAGGGACTTTTCACGCCTGACACGTGACGTGAGAGGTCATCCGAAGGTTTCAGCCTCAAACTAACAGTGAAATGACCTTTGGGTTTGAGGTCAGTAGGTGAATGTCAGTGAGGATCGTCCCTTCTGAGGATGCCAAGCAAACTTCAGATGTTTACGTTTGAGCTGAAGAGCAGGGAAGCAAGAAAACAGGAAGTCAGATTGCGTAAAAGGATATGAGATGTTTAATGGCATCCAGCCCTTTATCACTCCCATCACTCCTGTGTTCCAATGGCCCTTTATCACTCCC
>VKOC01020856.1:0-24183 GCA_009364415.1 Spea multiplicata | reverse complement strand
AAACACCCCATTAACCACAGCTGCTCCTAAACACCCCATTAACCATAACTGCCCCTAAATTAACCCCCACCTCCCCTAACTTTCAGTAGCCCAAATAATATATATATAGATACACATTTATATATCATATACTTACAGTTAGATGAGTGTCACAGCCATGTGGTTCTGGCCTGGAGAAGGAAGGGGCGGGGCCAGTTGTCACGGTGATTACAGGGAGGGGGAGTAAGTAGGAGCTGCTGCTGTGAGACGGTGAGTCAGTGAAACGGATTATATAATGAGGGGGATTTTTCAGAGCGTTTGCTCTGAAAAAACCCTCATTTTATAATCGATAATAATCGATTCAACTAATCGATAATGAAATTCGTTGATTATTATCGATTTTATCGATTAGTTGTTGCAGCCCTAAAGATAATAATATAAATTTGAGTATCTGTAACACCTTTCAAAATGAATACATTGTGCCACTAAACAACTTGCTTGATGTGGCTCTATAAGACCTGAAGGTAGTTAGCACTTCACCAGATTACATGCATTTTATTCCTGCAATTCCTTAACTTGCTTATACAGTGTGAGAAAGGCACCCTTCCTGAGGAACAATGTCAAACTAACTGTGGTGCAATATGTGCTATGTTTAAAAATATTGAACCAGTAGGCTTTAATATAAAACAGGGAGAAGTGTTAAAATAGTCTCCACATGTTGTACCTCTTATTCAGTTAAAAAAAGGGTCAACCTGACATCAGGTTCTTAGCGTTCTAGTCTTCTTGATATTCCACTATCTATCTAACAGAAGATTTGTATTCTAACTAGAGCAGGATATTTTTTTTCCTATAATGCATTTAGATAGTTATGAATGAGAATCTCCTTTTCTTGTTTGATCTACTATTCATTCAATAATTCTCAAAAAATGCGCTCAATGACAATATTTTTTTTTAAATAGGCAGGAACTTAATCTCAACACCTACCTTTTATACTGATAGGCAGATTAAATTGTAATCTCACTAATTTAAAACAGGTAGGCAGAAATGACTGACTGGAAGGATCCCTTCTTCGCATTAGCTGCTGAACTATGACTTTTAGTAAGTAACTTTCCAGTAGCTACACAGCGCTCTAGGAAAGAGATACATTGTTACTATGATAGATTACTGAAACGCATTATTATGCGTGATAGGAGCTTCAGTATGGCAGGATTCCATGACTTTATTAAAAAATAACTGTTATATTCTATATACAGTGAACCATTTTCTGTTCAGTTGTTTTTCATATAAACATTTAGGGTTACCCCCTTAGTAAAGATATGATTTTTTTCCCCAATATACCTTATGATGAAATTAGCGCCAGGGATGATACATGATATTTTCCAAAAAATAACTAAAATTTAAAAAAACAGATTAAAGCCACCTCCTCCTCTGGGGAGAACGGGGGACCTGACCCAGCAATACCGCAGGGCGCACACGCCTGAGATCCTCCAGCTCTTCTCTCCAGCCTAATGGAAGATTGATGTCCAAGCTGAAAAAAGTCGCCTGAGATGAGGTGTCCTCCCTATGGGCTGATCTCACCTCCCTTGAGCAAAGAGTATCCACGGATCACCAAACAGCTACGCAGGCCCTACAGATCAGCACACAACAGGCCCACTACCTTGGGGATGACCAGCACCATATCGAGGACCTTGGCAGTAGAGGTAGATGACATAACTTCAGAGAAAATAAAAGGAAACAATAAATAACTGTGCACTCCATATGGTGGCTAATACACATGTGTGAGTGAATAATAAAAAATGCATACACAACAAAGGAAGCAACGTTAGGCGGGAGTACCCAGTCGGGGTACAGGTCGGTCCCGTCACAATTCCATCTCCTCACAGTGGGCCCTGCCGCCTTGGTTGATTGGGCAAACTATTGCATCTGGGACAATGGAGTCGGTCGAGATGACAATATGTTTGAGAGGTCCCTACCTGTCCCACAACGATACCCTACAGATTTTGCCCCCTGGAGCTGATGTTGGCTAGCCTGGGAATTGAGTGGGTGTAACAGCTAACAACTTACCTGCAGCTGCTACAGCCATAGCAGCCTCCTGCAGAGGCTGCCGGACGAGACCCTTACACATGCGCACAACACTACTAAGATAGCCGGACATTTTCTCTGTTTATTTATGCTAATAGTTTGAGGCGGGGTTATCTGCCTGGGGCTATTTGAGGGCTCCTTAGCTGTCCACTCACTGCCTGTCAAAGAGTTTCATGCTTTGTTTCTATGGGCTCAGTTGCGGTTTTGTGTTTGCTCCAGTTCTGCCTCCGGCTTTGTACCACGGTTATCCTGACTTCTCCAATACTTGACTTCGGCTTTGTACCACGGTTATCCTGACTTCTCCAGTCCTTTACCTCAGCTTCGTCTCACGTTTATCTGAACTTCACCAGTCTCATTTCGCCTGCCTCTGGTTCGTGCATGGGTTCTGCACTGTGGATCCTCGGCTACAGACTCTGACTATCCTCGGCCGTAACAGTTTGACAGGCCCACATGGATCCCGCGGACCTCAGTCGTTTATCATCCCAACAGGAAAGACACGACCAGATCTTGGCCTCCCACGCCTCGCACCTGTTAACCCTGGAACAGAAGTTGGATACCATGACCGATCTTCTGCGGGCATTAACTTCTCCGTCAGCCCCCGCTCTGGTTCCTGGCACCTCTGCAGAGGCGCCCGCAGCATCCAGTCCTCTAGTGAACCCTCCAAAGATGCCTATGCCAGATAAATTTGCTGGTAATCCCCTGGAATGCAGAGGATTCCTCAATCAATGCCAGCTGCACTTCAGAACCCAGCCACAGACCTTCACCTCTCATGCCACCAAGGTGGCCTTCATCATTAATCTATTACAAGCGGAGGCTCTGGTTTGGGCCTCACCGTTGTTGGAACAGAATTCTCCCTTATTGGACAATGCCGCCTCATTTATTTCTGCCTTTCGGGCTGTTTTTGACGCTCCTGGTCGTCGCGATAAGGCTGAGGTAACAATTATGGACTTACAGCAAGGCAAAAGAACTGTTGCTCAGTATGCGGTTGAATTCCGTACCTTAGCCTATGAGACTAAGTGGAACAATGAGGGCTTAATGACCACCTGAAGGATGCCCTGACTTATCGTGACCTTCCTCAGAATTTAGAGGATCTCATTGCTCTTTGCCTCAAATTGGATGCCCGAGGTCAGGAACGCAAGCAAGAGAGAGACAGAGATAGAAGGCCTCGTCCTTTTCTGCCTTCTACATATTCTTCACCCTGTCCTGATTACGCTGTCCCTTCTGCAGAGGAACCCATGGAGATTGGTCCCATTCTGCATCTGTCTGAAGAGGACAAAAGACGCCGCAGAGTTCTAGGACTTTGTCTATACTGTGGTCAAAAGGGTCACAAAGTAGTATCCTGCCCCCGGAAGCCGGGAAACGCCAGGGCTTAGTGGAATTCGGAGGTGGTCCACTGAGCATTTCTTCTATCACACCTCCTGTCCAAAACAGACTTTTAGTTCCAGCTACTCTCCAGTGGGCAAGCCAAAAAATGGCCACACAAGCTTTCATAGATTCGGGTGCTGCCGGGAACTTTATTGACTCCGCCTGGGCTAAGAGCATGGGTATTCCGTTAATTCCCTGTACCCACTCTAAAGCTATTTCCGCACTGGATGGCTCTCCTCTCGGAACTGGAGTTGTGTCTCACTCCACTATACACATCCAGATAACTATAAGAGTTCTTCATGTGGAGTCCCTCGATGTCATTCACAGTCCCCACATACCATTGATTTCAGGATTAACTTTGCTATCTCTTCATAACCCCACTATTGATTGGGAAGCAAGACAGATTTCTGCTTGGAGTGCCTCTTGCCAAGTCTCCTGTCTGCAGAATAATCCTACAATTCATGCAGTACTCGAACATCCTGTAGAGGACCCTTGTGCTCTTGTCCCTCCACAGTATTATGAGTTTCTAGATGTCTTCTCTAAACAGAGGGCAGAGAAACTTCCTCCCCACCGTCCTTATGATTGCACCATTCAACTACTCCTGGGAACGGCGCCTTCTGGAAGAACTTATCCTCTCTCTGAACCTGAAAATCGCGCACTCTCTCAGTTTATCGAGGAGAACCTCAAGAAGGGATTTATTCGGGCGTCTAGTTCTCCAGCTGGTGCAGGATTTTTTTTTGTTAAAAAGGACGGTTCCCTCCGCCCATGCATTGACTACAGAGGCCTGAATAACATCACAATAAAGAATAAATATCCTATACCTCTGATTTCTGAATTATATGATCAACTCAAAGACTCCACCATATTCTCCAAATTAGACCTCCGTGGGACCTACAATTTAATCCGCATTCGCCAGGGAGACGAATGGATGACTGCGTTTAATACCCGTTACGGCCACTATGAATACCTTGTGATGCCGTTCGGGCTATGTAACGCTCCCGCTGTATTCCAGAGCTTTATTAAAGATATATTTTGTGATATGCTGTTGTCTCATGTTATAGTCTATCTTGACGACATATTGATTTACTCCAAGACTTTACAGGAATCGTGCTCATGTCCGGTCAGTGCTCCAACGGCTCAGAGAGAACAACTTATTTGCCAAAGCAGAGAAGTGTGAATTTGAAAAATCTCGCACCACCTTCTTGGGTTATGTCTCACGTTTATCCGAACTTCACCAGTCTCATTTCGCCTGCCTCTGGTTCGTGCACTGTGGATCCTCGGCCGTTACAGTGGGGGCTCTAGGCTTCCATGGGCCCTGGATTTGCCCTCACAGGTCACCCCGTGTGGATAACGGTCTGTGGTTTTTCCCATGGGGACATGGCAGCTTCAAAGCAAACAGTGGAGATTTGAAGGAATCATGGTGGAAGCGTTAGGAATAGTTGTAAGAAATTATGACCCTCTTACAGGGTTATTCTTGTAGGGAATGTGTGACGAATAAAGCCCAAAAACATTTGATAATAATACAAAACAAAAGGGATACTCAAGCACATTCTTGGGAAACGTCTCTCAGCTCACAGGCTTCTCCCAGACGTCATCATGCGCAGCTTCATTCTAAGTATCCCACCTCTGTTGGAGCCTTTGTTCCAAACCCTTTGTAGTACATTACTATGCAAAATGACCTTACATTAAAAACAGATATCTCACCTTTCAGAAACCCAAATCGTCCCAAAAACATTATGCATAAAATATAATGTCCCATTTGCGGCGACGCGGGGCCTTCCCTCCTGGAACGCTTTCAGTACTGTCAGCTCTCCAGTTATTTCTCGTCCCTCATGGGGTCCGGCACGCCCACTAGGGCTCCTACTCGTTTTGAATCACTGTGCACCAGATCTGAACTCCCGGGAACTACTTAACCAACTCATACTTCAGCATCCGAGGGCTGAGCCGTTACGTTTTCAAAGTCTCTGGGAACAGATGTTACACATTACGCTGGACCAGTCTGATTGGGACAAGATCTTTCTTCTGACCCACAAGTGCTCCAGACAAACAAAGGCGCAGGAGACGTCCTACAAGCTCCTTACCCACTGGTACATGACGCCTGTGGTGCTGTGGAGCTTTTCCCGACTCCTCCGACAAGTGCTGGCGCTGTGGTGTTGCTCCTGGTACTCTACTCCATATCTGGTGGGACTGTTCTAAGATTGCTCCGTTCTGGTCGAGTGTCCATGAGACGGTTCAACGCCTGTCGGACGACCCTCCACCGTTCCTGCCTAGTTTTTACTTGCTCAGTCATACCTCTCAGTCCATTGCTGGCTTCAAAAAGTTGGTGACTCGTCATTTACTATCTGCTGCACGGTCGCTTATCCCGCTCCATTGGAAGGACGCTTCTCCGCCCTCCTTTCGCGAATGGATTGAACGCGTCGAGTCAATCAGGGTGTTTGAAGAGCTGGTGCTGCAATCCGAGGACCGTCATGCGCAATATCTCCGGACATGGTTTCACTGGCTCTTGTTTTTGGTGGACCCTCTTACTAAATCTCTCCTGCTGCAGTGATACCGCTACTTGTGTTGTGAGCTGCTGGGTGCCGAGTGGGACCTCCGTCCCTTTTTTCTTTTTTTTTCTCTTTCCTCTCTCTCTCTCTCTCTCTCTCTCTCTCTCTCTCTTCTCTCTCTCTCTCTCTCTCTCTCTCTCTCTCTCCCTGGTGTCTTGTCTGTGTGTTTTTCTCCTTCTTTTCCCTCTTGCTGTTCCCTCTGGTTTCTTACCTTGATTCCTTTTTTCCCTCCCGGGTGGGTGGTGGGGAGGTCTACTTGCCCTGGGTACTATGCCTTATCACACCACCTTTATTTACTTGGACGCCGCCGTTTCTTGTTTGCTCGTGTTCTGATACGCCTGATTGTTATTCTCACTCTGTAAGGACCACTGTGTTTACATGGCTGCCCAGTTGCCGGTGTTACCTTTTGATTCTGTGCTGCCTTTGCCGCCATTTCTTGTTTGCTCATGTCTGATAAGACTGTTGGTTATGCCCACTCTGTAAGGTCCGCTGTGTCTACATGGCTGTCCAGATGCTGGTGTTACGTTTGATTCTGTGCTGCCTTTGCCCGCTGCGTCGGGTATTTATGCCCAGTTTTGTCTCCTTGTGCCCTCCTCCCGCCCGTCCTATCCACCTGTACTCCTCCTCCCTATTTCCCTTTTTGCCCTCTCCCTTTTTCCCTATCCTTCTGTTGTTCCTTGAAAACTAATAAAAATCATATTTACAAAAAAAAATATGTCCCATTTTAAAGGCACCCTTCATTTCTTACATAGTGGCAAGTCTGAGGGGGGGATTCATGGGGTCATTGAGTCTGAGTGGTTACAAGACAAGTTTTTTTGTTTTATTCTTCTCTTCACAGGGAATTATCATTAGTCCCTATACCGCAAACCTATACAGTCCCTTTCTCTACATCTGCCAAGTAACAGACAACACCCACTTGCAAATACATCCTTAATTTCCACTTTAGCCCAGTAACAATGGTACTTATTTACCTCCCCACAAGGAGGAGATAAAACAGAACACAGTATAATGATTTTATTTATATATATTTTTTACGTCAAGTTGTATCAGGCTAAGTCTGAGCTGAACAGTGAAGGGAGATACACCAGGCACAGGGTCAGTGGAAAAACCAGGCACCAGACTCACAATGCTGAGACTAAGGCAGTGCAGCCTTCGGTGCAGGGGATTATTGTAACAGAATAACAGAAGGGGAAACCAGTCATCTTGTCTATAAGAGACGTAAGAGTGTAGATACTGTTCCAGCATCTGATTGACCCTCTCAGTTTCCCCGTTGGCTCGTGGGTGGTATGCGGTTGTCAAGAGCCATTTGATCTGCAGTCCTTTGCAAAAAGCGTTCCAGAACCGGGAGGTGAATTGCACACCCCTGTCGGAGAGTATGGAGCGTGGCAGTCCATGTAACTGAAAGACTGAACTAATGAAGACTTCTGCTGTTGCGGCTGCTGTGGGAAGACCGGTGGTCGGTATGAAATGGGCCATTTTGGTGAGCCGGTCGACCACCACCATGATGGTGTTATGTTGGTGGGAGTGAGGCAGGTCGACTATGAAGTCCACCATGACGGCTTCCCATGGCTGGTTGGGTATCGGTAGGGGGGTGCAAGAGCCCGGTGGGTCTCTGGTTACTGCCTTTGGTGCAGGCACAAGTGGCACATGACTGTACGTACGTGTTAATGTCCTTTTTCATGCTAGGACACCAAAAGGATCGTGTCGCCAGGTCCATTGTTTGTCTTACACCTCTATGGCCGGCAAGCGGATAGCTGTGAATGGCATGAAGCACCTCTTTCCGAACAGCAGGTGGGACGAAGAGACATGTGTCTTTGTACAAGAACCCCTGTGCAGGTCACAGGGATTGGTGTACACGGTTATAGGTGTTGCTCTGGCTGTGTTTCTTGATCTTGGACATTAGAGATGTGTGTAGGGCAAGGAAATGGCTGGACTGTAACACGGTGTTGGGGGAGCATTGACTCTGTTACGTTTCGTGCATCTGGGAGAGGGCGTCTGCTTTGCCGCTCTTGCTGCCAGGGCGGCAGGTAATGTGCAACTGGAACCGGGTGAAGAACAACGCCCACTGTGCTTGGGACACAGGCGGTGTGCTGTTCGGAGGTACTCCAGGTTCCTGAGGTCCGTGAACACTGTGACTGGATGCAGAGACCACTCCAACAAATGGCTCCACTCCTGTAACGCAGATAAAATGGCCAGCAGTTCCTGATCCCCTACGCTGTAGTTATCCTCAGCCAGGCTGAGACTCCTAGAATAGAACGAGACAGGATGCAGAAGAGCATTCTCACCCTTGACGCTGGGACAACACAGCCCCAACCGCCGTCTCTGAGACATCTACCTCAAGGAAGAAGGCTTTTGTGGGATCCACTAAAATGAGGATGGGAGCATGTGTGAATCGGTACTTGAGGTCCATTTGAAGGGTATGTCCTTCTTTGTCAGGCAAGTGATGGGTTGTATCCTTTTATGAAGCATTGCACTGCATTTACGGAGGTGGGTTCAGGCCACTGGAGGATAGCAGAGACCTCCTTTTGGTCCATCTTTATATGACCTGGTGAAATGACATAGCCTAGGAATACGACCGTGGTTGTGTCAAAGACGCATTTCTCCAGCTTGGCGTACAAGTGATGCTGTTGGAGGTGGCTCAGAACCAAAGACTTATGTTTACGGTGTTCTGCGAGCGAAGAGGAATAGACCAGGATATCGTCCAAGTACACCACCACAAATGCATCCAGCATGTCACGAAATATGTCATTAAGGAAGTGTTGAAAGGTAGCTGGGGCGTTGCACAACCTGAAGGGCATCACCCGATACTCGAAGTGGCCGTACCGAGTACTAAAGGCCGTTTTCCATTCGTCCCCTTTTCGGATGCGTACCAGGTTATAGGCTCCTAAAAGTTCAATCTTGGTGAAGATGCAGGCATTGCGATGCCGGTCCATGAGTTCTGGTATCAGGAGGAGATGGTACTTGTTCTTGACAGTTATCTTATTGAGTTCCCTGTAGTCGACGCATGGTCTAAGGCCACCGTCCTTTTTCCCACAAAGAAAATCCCTGCACCAGCTACAGAGGTGGACGGCCTGATGAACTCTTTTCGTAGACTGTTATTGATGTATTTCTTCAGGACGGATAGTTCCGGTTCGGGCAGCGGGTATATGCGGCCGTATGGTATGGCTGCGCCTGGAAAGAGGTTGATGGGGCAGTCGTATGGTCTGTGGGGAGGCAGTTGTTCGGCTTCCTTTTTGTTAAAGACGTCACGGAAGGCAGTATAAGGAGCGGGAATCACAGCCAGAGGGCTAGGACCGACAAGCGAAAACAGGTGTGTCTGCAGAGGAGTGATGAAACGTGACCTCGTCTGTGGACCATCTGATGAGGGGATCGTGTTGACGAAGCCAGGGTAGTCCCAGGATCAAAGGAAAAAAAAGGAGACTGGACCAGGTTGAGGCATATGGTCTCTTGGTGTTTAGTGCCTATGGTCATGGTCACTGGTATGGTTTCCTTCACGACCGGGCTGGACTGGATGGGACTACCGTCGACAAGATGCACAGTGAGAGGCTGGGTCTTCTGCAAAGAGGCAGCTAGTCACCGGCGCCAGAGTCCACAAGAAGTCACCGGCGCCAGAGTCCACAATGGCCATGTGGGAGGAGGGCTTATTGTTCCACTGCGGAAGGACAGGGAGAGAGAGATGAGAAGCAGGGCCACCCAGCAGAAGAGGAGTAGGAGCAACTGATGGCTTACCTCGAGAGGCAATATAGACACAGGTTGGCTTGTCGTCGTCGGTTCTCTTCTGCCTCTGATAAACGCCCCTGTGTTAACCCAATTTGCATGGGTTCCTCTGGAGTGGGTGTCGGTAGACAGCTTGGGATTCGGGCTGAGGGTCCTGTGCGTAGTGTGAGCAGTGAAGCGGCATGAGCGTTCACTCCTTCATTCTCAAAGCCTCTGGTCTATTTGGGTAACCAGAAAAATGGTGTCTTCTAGGAAACCAGGCACCCCTACATGGACTAACTCGTCCTTAAATGCCTCAGAAAGACCCAGCCGGAATTGATGAAGTAGCGCTGGTTCATTCCATTCGGTTTCCAAGGCCAGCAGTCTGAATTCAGAGGTGTACTCCTTGTCGGAGGTGTACGTCCTTGTCGCAAGGATCAGATGGAGGTTTCGGCTGTTGATACTTTATGAGGATCATCATAGATGGCATCTATAGCCTACCGGAAGCCTAACCATGTTGCAAGCCCTACCGGAACTTGTGGATTCTGTTTCTTCCACATACATATCTACATGCACTTTGCCATATCCCCCCCCCTTTTTTTTCTCTCCATTGGTCTTCCGGCTACTTCCTCACATTTTGGAGTTTGTTGCTCGGCTTCACACATGCTGCCTCCCAGTTAGCCATGCTGGGCTCATCCGTTGTGTACCTTCTGGTTTGTATTGGGGTTTGTTTTCTCCCTGCAGCCGTTTCATATGCTGGGCTCCCGTGTTATGTTCCCTTTATGAGAGTCTTATGCTTGTTTACGTTTTTATGATTTTTTTCTGCAATTACACATATGTTTATTTTTTGTTTCACTTGGCACTGACCTTGGTTTGGTTGCCCATCCATACACCTGCATTTTACTAACAATAGGCATTACCTACATGGCTTATCTGGCCGTATACGTACATGTTTCCACATATTTGCGAGGGCTGATCTCCTATACCTATATAACTATGGAGTATGTTTTTCCAGGAGGCTGTTTATATCGAGATTCGCACGCATACACACATATTCCTGCCCCCCTTCACTGTGCCTGCTCTCCACTATTATTTCCATACTTGTGGATTCTGTTTCTTCTACATACTTATCTACATGCACTTTGCCATATCCCCCCCCCTTTTTTTTCTCAAATGGTCTTCCCGCTACTTCCTCACATTTTGGTGTTTGTTGCTCGGCTTCACACATTTATACACATTTGACATACTCTCTCATTCAGCCTACGTATATTTACACAATTACTCCTCCACCGCATTGGACCCCGCCTACTACCTTTCTCCTTGTGGAGTGCTGCCGTATATGCCTCCTCCTGGGTTTATGTTGTTTAGCTACACATATTTTCTTCAACATACATTTTACTGCTTCATGACACACGCACACTTTTCCATATAGGCCTGCCCTCGTCCTGTTGGCCCCACATTAATATGTCCATGCATATGGCGCCTACCTTCCTGGTGGGCTCCAGTCGATGGTTGCCACTCACTTCTGGACCTTTGTTGTTCATTCATACTTCCACTTCTACACATATGGTTTGTAATTTAGTTTTGAGCGTCTGTTTATGTTCATCTCCACTATAGTAGCTCTATCCTGCATATCTACATGTGGAGTTTATTTCCTGTACAAGCTCTTGTCGCCCATCTACACATACACACACCTATTTTTTTTTTATATTCCCATATGGTCCCCATTAGCTGGTTTTTCTTCGCCCTCTCTACTTCTTTTTCTACAAACCCTTTCGTGCTGGTTTCAAGTAGGAATATATTGTGGCTTAGTTTCAATTGTCACGATTCTGGCCTAAAACTCGATTGTATAGTTTTTCTCTTCTTTCCTCTTTCTTGTCTCTGGTTTTGTGTGTTTTTCCTTTTGTGTGTGTCTTTGTGTTTGTTTTCCTCTGTCTACCTTGCCCTCCCTCCCGCTGCTGACCATGTCCAATATTACGCTGCTCTCGATCAACGCCAAGGGCCTCAATACTATCCATAAACGTCATATGCTTCTTCAAGAAGCGAGATCTCACAATGCCTCTGTTCTTATGGTCCAGGAAACCCATCTCCTCAAGACGAAACGACCTCGTCTGACTTCTAAATACTACCCACTGGACTTCCACGCTTCTTCCACTAGTAAGAAACTTGGAGTGGCCATTCTGTTTCACAGAGACATCCAGTTTCAACTCCTCTTAAAAATCTGCGACCCTCAAGGTCGCTGCCTCATCCTCCACGGCACTCTCAATGGTTCTGTCCTCAATGTGTATTCTCCTAACAGTAATCAGCTCTCCTTCCTAGATCGTGTTTTAGCCAAACTGAGGAAGATCTCTGAAGGACGAATTTTTGTTGGTGGGGACTTTAATTTACTTCTCATCCCGTCTCTCGACTCCTCTGCTAAAATGTCCTCCAAATATTTGAAGTCTTTGACCATTCAGGGTACTTGCTTCCAGGACTTATTGCACCAACACATGCTGTTTGATACTTGGAGGATTACTCATCCGCTTGACAGGGATTACTCGTTTTATTCGGCGGCACATGCTAGTTACTCCAGGACTGTGGATAAATTTACCTTGCAAACGATTACAAAGGCAGACATCGGGTCTATATCATGGTCCGACCATGCCCCAATCTGGACAACGTTTGATCTCTATCCTCAGCGCTCCGCCTCATCTAGATGGAGATTGAATGAGAGTTTACTGCAGCATACAGATGTTCTCACGAAGGTGTCCGACTCTGTTTCAGAATATTTTCGACTCAATGATATGTCGGACGTTGCCCCTTCTACCCCATGGCTGGCCCACAAGGCTGTTGTTCGTGGCTGCTTTATTAAGCTGGCGTCTCAACGGAAACAAGCTTTATGCGGTCCTATTCTGATCTGACTCAACGTCTCACGGCTTTGGAACTGGCTAATAAGGCCTCGTGGTCTGCAGACACCTACCGCCAACTTACCGCTGTTAGGTCAGAACTACTCCAACTTCAGCTACAGCGTACGGAATACATGCTCCGAGGGCTTCAGCAAACGTATTACGCTAAGGGGAACAAAGCAGACTCTTTACTTGCCAGGAAGCTGACTCAGCGCTCAGCTCAGGACGCACTACCTTCAAGCTCCGGATAGGAGACAGCTATATAACCCTAAAGAAATAGGGGACAGCTTTGTGGACTATTATGACTCTCTCTATAACTTACACTCCCAACCGCATACTGCCCAGCCGTCACAAACCTCCATTTCTGCCTTTTTACGTTCGCTTCCTATCCCTACTTTGTCTCGGACACAATGGGACTCTCTCATTGCTCCTCCGTCCATAGAGGAAATAGAGGCGATCCTCCAGGGACTCAAACCTCACAAAGCACCTGGACTGGATGGTCTGCCGAATTCGTATTACCAGAAGTTCCGCTCCATTTTGGCTCCGCAAATCTGCTCCTTGTTTAGCCACCTTATGTCTGCATTGACCTTACCAAGAGAAATGACGGAGGCACAGATTGTTACCATTCCCAAACCTGGTAAATCTCCCACCATCTGTGCTAATTACAGGCCGATCTAGCTGCTGAATACGGATACAAAGCTTTTTTCAAGGTTTTTGGCCCTAAGTTTAAAAGGCCTCCTTCCATCGCTGATTGCAAACGATCAAGTGGGCTTTGTTCTCGGCCGTCAACCATCGGACAATACTTGCAAGATCATTAATATTGTTCACTTAGCCAATGCCACTAAAGCGCCGTGCCTTCTCCTGTCTTTAGATGCGGAGAAGCCGTTTGACCTCCTTCACTGGGGATACCTAAAAGCTACCTCGGATGCCTTTAACCTTCTGGAAACGTTCATCAATGCAGTCCTCCTTCTCTTCAGCGGTCCCTCTGCCAGAGTGTGCTCTTCTGGATTCCTTTCTAAGACTTTTCACATACGCAATGGTACGCAAGGGTGCCCGCTTTCTCCGCTCCTCTTCTCGCTGGCCATGGAACCATTGGCGATTGCGATACGTGAAGATCCTGAGATTAAGGGATCTCTGCTCATGCTACGGAGTTCAAGATAAGCTTGTACGCGGATGATGTGCTCTTGACCATCACAGAACCTCTAACGTCTTGGCCCGATTACATGTTTTGTTGGACTCCTTTAGTGCTGTCTCCTACTATAAAATCAATTGAAGCAAATCCCAGGCTCTTAACATTGGATATTCCTCCTCGCTGGTGGCTTCGCTATCGTCCTCCTATCGTCGCTCCGACTTCCTTCCGTACTTGGGGATCCGTGTTACCAAGACCACCTCTACTCTGTTTTTTTGGGGTTTTTTTTAGAAGAAATTTATTGTATTTTCAAAATATAACAGAAAACAATACAGGATGTCCATTGCAGTTATTGCCAGAAGCACATCAATGACATGAGGTGAGTACATCAAATCAATTAACATGGGTGTCGAGCATGAAGAGCCATAAGGCCATAATAGTGACATCTCGCACTGAAACAATCACATATCGGTAAAACACTTAGTGCATCGACATATATCACAGAAGACTGAGCTGAGACTATAAGGCCATTAAAATGCTCAACACATCTGGCACCTGGATAGACCATATCACAGCAACGAAGATCCACAGACACAGAAAGAAAGAGAAAGAAAGAGAAAGGAAGAAGGGAGGAAGGGGGGAGGGGGAGGGGAAAATGACAACTCTCACAGCCAAGTTACAGCAACGCGGGGCGGCCCAAATTTCTCCAGCCAGGGATCCCACGTGAGGTAGAAGAGGTGTGACGTGCCATGCATATATGCGGTGATTTTTTCTAACTTGAGAATGTCCCAAATTTTAGCCTCGATGAAAGGGACGGCGGGGACTTCCGATTTCCAGATTTTAGTGATAGCCAGACGAACCGCCGTACAAATGCGAAAGATTAAACGGTGGGCCTGTTTGGTCAGTGTATCAAGTGGATAATTTCTGCATAGAAGGGCTGTCCAAGGGTTAAGACCCCAAGGGCTGCACTCAAACCGTCGAAGAAGTAGGATCAAAAAGACGCAACCTGAGGGCTGGTCCACCACGTGTGCAAAAAGGTCCCCTCCTCGTCGCAACCCCTGAAGCAAAGAGATGAGAGCGTCGGGAACATACGATGGAGTCTGGATGGTGTAAGATGCTAATGCGAAAGAACTTTATAGCAGTTCTCCTGAACCAGAGTGCATGCAGTAACCTTCCAAGCGTTTTCATATATCTCTCCCCAGATCCTCCTCCCAGCGCTGTTCAAACAAAGGCGATGCCGGAAACTTGATCCCCACCATGTGGTTGTAAAGATGAGAAATCGCACCCCCGCGGTTTGTGTGGGAGTCGGGTGGCTTGCTCATAAAACGTTGATCCGGATGATGCAACAGAAAAAGGCGGACAAAATGGGAGAGCTGATGAAACCGGAAAATTTCTGGAGCCGGGAGTCCATAGTGGGAAACGAGATGCTGATAGGAGCAGGGTTTACTGTTCAGAAGCATATCCCCCACCGTGACGACGCCGTTCGTGATCCACCATTGGAATGGACGGACGTGATACCCAGCGGGAAAGTCTCGATTTTGAAAGAGCGGCGTCAACCGGGAACCAGGGTTGGTGAATCAGAACCTATACCGCAGGCGGTACCACAGGGGGAGAGAGTGGGACAAAGTAGGGCTGGCTGAGATCAGCGACTTGTCGAGAGAGGAATGCCACATAAGCCAATCCAGGTGAGCCCCTGAGCAAAGGGCTGATTCCAGTTGGACCCAGCGGGGAGAGGAATGGACCACCGAGAGAGACAGCAACATCGCCAATTGAGCAGTGACATAATAGTTGTAGAGCAGAGGGACAGACAGCCCACCAGCAGACTTCGGCTTGTAGAGAGTGGCTTTAGCGAGACGGCTCCTACGGCCCTGCCAGACAAAGTGCTTGATCGCTCTCTGGAGGCTAGTGACGTCCTTCTTCCGGATAGGTAATGAGATAGAGCGAAATAAATACAGAAGCCTGGGCTGCAGTGTCATCTTTACAGCGTAGATCCGTCCCATGAAAGACAGGGCATAGGACGCCATGTCGCTAGATCACGCTTCAGGCGCAAGAGGATAGGATGATAGTTGGCCTCATACATCTGTAGATGCGAAGGGGTGATATGGATGCCGAGGGAACGGATAGAAGCCGGCTGCCATCTGAAGTCAAAATTAAGGGATAAAAGCTTAACCATATGGGCGGTGAGGTTAACATTTATCGGAATTAATTTTATAGCCTGATAATTTTCCGAACCTCTCTAACAGCTTATATAAGTTGGACAAGGAAGTAAGGGGGACGGCAGGGATAACAGGATGTCATCAGCAAATAAGCTAAGGTTATAAACATGGCGGCCCACCGTGAGACCCCCAATATCTGGATGTTGGCGAATAGCTTGGGCAAGGGGTTCTATGGCCAAAGCAAATAGGAGTGGTGACAGGGGACATCCCTGGCGTGTCCCGCCCAAAATCGGAAAGGACCTAGACCTGAAGGTGCCAATGTCAACAACTGCTGAAGGATGGGAGTAGAGGGCCTGTGCGCCCTGCAGAAAGGCACCCGCGAAACCGAAAGTTCGCATAGTAGACCACAGGTATCCCCAGTCCATGCGGTCGAATGCCTTCTCAGCGTCGAGCATGAGAGTTCCAGACCTACGACTCGAGTGAAGCAAATTCAGTGTCCTACGGATGTTGTCCGGGGCCTCTCTACCAGGGATAAAACCCACTTGGTCGGGGTGAACCAAGCTTGGAAGGAGTACATTTAACCGAAGAGCAAGGATTTTGGCAAACATTTTTAAATCGACATTAATGAGGGAGATCGGCCTATAGCTCGTACAGAGAGAGGGGTCTTTCCCTTCCTTAGGGATCATCACAACCTTGGCCCTCTGCATGTCCTGAGATGTCACCCCGTGCCTGTGAGAAAAGAGTTAAACAAGGTCGTCATGGGAGGGAGGAGAGACGCGGCAAAGGATTTGTAGTATTTGGCCGCCAAGCCATCGGGACCAGGCGCTTTCAACTTTTTAAACAGCTTCAGAGCCGCCGAAACCTCATCCAAGGTAATGGGCGCATTAACTCTATCAAGCATTTCAGCAGAAACGGAAGGGAGCTGACAGGAGGTGAGAAATCGTCGAGTGTCAGACGAGAGGGATGAGGAGCAAGAGGTCTTCTTGCCATCGTAAAGGTAGGAATAATATTCAGCAAACCGGTCAGCTATGGCCACTGGATCAGACTTCAGGGAGCCTGCTCTGGTTTTAATGGCCCTCACAGTCCTGGAGCACCTAAGGTCCCGGAGTCTACGCGCCATAATGGTATCCGACTTGTTTGCTTTCTCAAAAAATTTCTGCCGAGTCCGGAGGATTGCTCTGAGTCGGTGGATAGCAACATGCCCAATTGTCCCTGAGTCTTGACTATGTCTCGAAGGAGACCCGGATCACCAGAACGTTTATGGTTCGCCCTCAGTTTAGTCAGAGTATCCGTAAGGGCCATGATCTGTGAGAGATGGTTTTTCCGCTTGGCTGATGCGATCGCTATGAATTGGCCTCGAAGGACCGCTTTGTGCGCGTCCCAAACGGTGCCCGGGGAGACATCAGGGGTCAGGTTCTCTGTGAAGTAATCGGAAACAGATTGTGTGATAGTCCCTCTAATCTCCGGGTCAAGAAGTAGAGCATCGTTCAGACGCCAGAGAGGCCGTAAGTTGGTAGTTGCAAGGCCGACAGGGTGATATCGATCATAGCATGGTCAGACCAGGAAATCTCATGAATGGTGGAGCTCAGGAGCGACGGAAGCAGGAGTTGGTTGAGAAGAAAATAATCAAGTCTTGAGTACATTGCATGTGGATGAGAATAAAAAGAGTAGTCTCTGTCCGAGGGGTGGAGGAGACGCCAGGCGTCAAACAGCCCCATCGATTTGGTAAAGTGTTGTAGAGGTTTAAAAAGATGCTTTGGACAAGTACGTGCCACTGACAGGGTTCGATCTAGATACGGGTCCATCACCGAGTTGCAGTCCCCCCTATGATAAGGCCCCCTGGCGGAGCCGTGAGGAGTGACCGAGCAAGTTCATCGAAGAACGTTGAAGTTGGTGGGGTCGTTGCATATACATTCATAATCGTGACCAGCTGGTCATGAAGCAAACCATCCAGGTCGGATAAATCGGCCATCAGAATCCGATACGGAATGAAGAACTCGGAAGTGTAGCTTCTTGTGTATAAGGATAGACACCCCATTGTGCTTGTCCAACGCACCAGAGTGGAAATGTAGGGGGAACCGTGGGTCCCAGTACTTGGGAATATTCGCTTTACGAAAATGAGTCTCTTGCAAAAGGACAATGTCGGCTTTGGATCTAATGCAGTGTCAAAGCGCCATTCTTCGTTTTTGCAGAGACAAGCCCTTTACGTTGTGAGATACGATCTTCAGTGCAGGAGAGGCCGGAGTCTCCATAAAAGCAGAAACTAAAACAAATCAGGAGAAGGGAACAAAATAAAATGGGAGGGGGAGAGGAGGAGAAAGATGAGAAAGAGAAAGAGGAGGGAAGGAAAAGAGAAAAGAATAGAACACCGATGGGACAGACCACCAGGAGAAAGAAAAAGAATGTAAATACAATAGACGGGAACAACCACGTCTACAACAGAAAACCTCGGGGGTACTAGTCAACAACCATAAAATGCAAAAAAATGCAACCCACAAATCTCCTGAGACCAGACCAGGAGTGCTAGAGCCTTAGCTCTTGGCCCAGGAATTAGAAAAATAGTAAAAACATCTTATACCAATATATATATATATATGAAAGACATTTAGAGATGGTTATAAATATCCTAAAATTTGGTAAATAAAATTATAAATAAATATATAAAATGTATAAAATATAAATATTATAAAATGGGGCTTAAAAGCTGTTTAATCCATAAAAGCTAAAATATCTAATACCATGTTTAATCCCATATAGTTTTATATAATTAATTTATATATCTAACAAATTAATTTATATATGTAATGGATTTTCATAGTCATTTTTAATTACAGTCACGTAGGGTATCACACATTTATTTTACGGTTTCATATACACACCCTATGGACTTTTTACTCTCTGCAGTTACACACCCGCAGATGATACTGTCCGGTATTATCCACGATACGATCCACGTCCGTTTTTGCAGACATATACACGTATATAATTGCAGAACGCACGGTGGATAGTTTCCTCTCCGGTTCTCCTTTTGGTCTCTTCTTTAGTTTTTGTTCTCTATATGTTCTTTCCGCTTCTTCCACGTTCCTCAGATATACAAATTGCGATCATTGTAAATCATTGTAAATGATTTATCTTTTTTCTTCTTACCATCGAGTGACGCATTCTGAAGATCCTCGCGTACACAGGCGGGGCGGCCTCTATTCTTTTCGCTCGTTTTTTTTCCCCTGCAAAATTTATCGACAAACGGGAGAACAATTACAGACGAGACGCGATGACGACAAAGGGAAAAGGTCAATACGCGATGACACACACGGAAACGGTTATAAAAGAGCAGATAGAAGGAACGGAAGTACACTCAGATCGCTGATTACTGCTGATAATTTGCCGATATCCTTACCAATTCATTTTCTGAAGAAGCCCAAGGGGCGAAACACGTTGAAAGACTCAATTGGACTTCATTATACTTCACATTTTGGTGAATTTTAGACCAAACGCCTGCATATGCACTGTTGTGCATGAAAAATTGCGAGTGTATTCTTACTGGTATATTTGGATTTTACCTTGAGATTCTGCACTATTTTAAGTTTGTCTTTTAGATTTTCATATGAAGAAAATTAAAGTTTTTACATAGTCCATATCGATGGGTTGGAATCATCTCCTTTATTTGTGAGTGCAACATACCATTTAATCACTAAATTGGACATACCATCTACACTATATTGTGTTGTTTTTTTCTTTTTTCCTTTATATGCACCTGCGCCCCATACATTTTTGGTTTTGGTTCGCTTGTATTCTTACACTTTGAGGAAGAGTGCATTTATTACTTCAATTTATTACTTCACTTATTGTTTATCATATTTTACCATAGTAGCACGTAGTTTTTGTTTTTTTTCACGGTGTTATTAAATGGAGTGTGAAAGAGAGCGGCAGGGAGAGAGGAAAAAAAAAAAAAAAGGGGGGGGTGGAAATGTATGTGTGTGTAGAAGTGCATGGTGAACAACCAGCAAGAAGAAGGGCTCTGCCCACTTAGGTGCGTACGTGTGAGTGTGGAAGGAGAGCACCGAGACCACAGCCAGAAGTGAAGTGTGACCAGCCCACCAAGGACATCGTGGTAACCAACGTCCCGCACGGGAGAGGCTATCGCCACAATAAGAGCACATAGGTAAGGCATACACGACAGGGCCCTTCATGGATAACCCTACACATATAGGAAGGCACAAAATAAAGATGAAAGAAAAGAAAAAAAAAAAGGGAAAGATGGGGGAGAAGCGAGTGTAAGGACATAGCCAAGTGACCAGCGTGTATGTGAGGGTGTGGCTCCCAAAGGAGCGTGCTTGTGATTAGGTAAGGCGAGCACCAATGAGGTAACCACCTCACGCATAGTGCAGCCGGCGCAGCACAGGTGGAAACTACTTCCCCACATAAGAGGGGCTATCGCCTAGCCCATACAATCAGGCCCAACCCTAACCCCCCCCCCAGTTCACATAAGAAAACAAAAAAAAACGCTGCAATGGTAGCAAAAGTGGCACGACACCCGCAGTTATCGCACACAGCTGAAGCCATATCGAGAGAAATAATAAAATAAGTAATAAAATAAATAATTAAAAAATAAATAAATTAATTAAAAAAAAAACCCAATAATAACGATGTGTATGTGTATAAGGTCGCCCGACCAGTTGTGGTAACTTGTCTTGTCCCCATAAACAAAGGGAATAGGTTAAGGTGGGCGTTCTTAGAATCCCACCCACAGTTCACTAAAGGAAGTGATGAAACAGGATCTGACGTCAAATGAAGGGTATATAATATAATACCACACATGGACTCCTTCAGTTCTCTCTTACTTTTCCTCCATGGTGGATGTGGTAAGAGTCAGCTCCCAGCAGTGAGCTATTATCGGATCTGGAGGCTTTACATTGGGTGAGATCAAATTGTGTTGAAGGGAATTGTTATATGTATAGAGGGAGAGATAAAAGGAGGTTGTTGTCCTGTGGGGTTTGGTTATTCTTGTGTATAAGATAAATGTGTTTGCTGTGTTGTTACCTTATAATAAATACCTTTGAATGTAGACGAACCTTTGTGAGAGATATTTTTAGATTTGGTTTAAACACTACACCAGTATGGATGTGTATGAGAAACGTGAATTCGCTAACGTGTGTGTAGATCAGTGAATCCACTAGGATGGATCCCTGAGGCACCAATGTAGAAAAACAGAGAAAGCTGATATAAGCACTAATAATACACCGTCAGCAAAAATATAGTACTTAGTACCCTTAAGAACAGCGCCAACACAACCAAAAATAAAAGAACCCCCCCCCCCCAAGTAAAACGACAATCCACCGAAATGCCAAAGTAACAAAGACACTTAGCTGTCCAGCAAACAGGTACAGTCAATGGCAGAAACAAGGGTCAGCCGCTCCCGAGCAGGGGAGAAAACAGCATGACTCGTGGAATCCAACGAGGGCAGCAACCTCAGGCAATGTCCGGGGGCGCTGTCAGGCCAACCTCTGCCCGCGGCGATGATCTCGGGGAGTCCAAACGATGCGGAGATCTATCCCAAGGCCTCGATAGATGCGGTGTCTCGCTGAGCCGAGGGTCCAGGGCACGCAGCACCTGGAGACCCAGGCGCCGTAGGAAGGAAGCTGCTCCATCCAGATCACGGAGTGTAAGAAGTGAGCCACCATTTGGACCAGGAGTTTGAAGGGGAAACCCCATCGGTAAGAGATCCCCTTCTCCCGAAGGAGATCCGTCACTGGCTTCAGGGCTCGCCGCTTAAGGAGGGTAGTGGGAGCGATGTCGGCATACCAGACAGGGGTAATGCCCTCCATAGCAGGGGAGGGATTACGCGTCGCCCATAAGATGGCATCTTTGGTGGTAAAATAGTGGCACTTCAGAACGATGTCCCTGGGAGAGTCTCCATTACCCAGCCACGGACGAAGAGCTCTATGGATCCGCTCGAGATGGAGCTCGGCCTCAGGTAAGTCCGGGAGGAGCTGCAGCAAGTAGCGGTGGAAAAAAGATCGTATGTCGACCAGGGACTCAGGGACCCCTCTAACGCTCAAGTTAGTCCGACGGGAACGGTTGTCTAAGTCTTCCACTGGAAGAGCGGCGCACGTGGCTTCCAGCCGCACCATGTCCGCATCTCGACCGCCTGTTCCAAATGAACCGTCCTGGCAGCCAAAGCCGAGAGGTCCGCCAATATCGCGGAAAGGCCCGTCTTAAGGTCTGACTGCAGCTCTTGTTTGACGGATAGAACAAAGGCCTTAAGATCAGCAATGTCGCTCCGCGTGCAAGTTCCCTCCAGGCCATCGCCTCGTTGAGGATCCTTTTTCTTAAAATAATCCGGCACCTCGGAGGTAAGGCCCGGCTTGCCGCCCCTACGGGTGGACATCTTGTCAGGCGCCAGGAAAGAGTCACCAGAAAGTGGGTAAAATATCTGTGAAAGCTGAAGTTGCCACAGATGGAGCAAGAGCTAATTCAAAGTGCGTCCATCTTCTCCAAACACCAGGCCACTCCCCCCACCTCTACTCTGTTTAAGCATAACTTCCTCCCCCTCTGGAATCGGATTCAAGATGATCTTAACCGATGGTCAAAGTTGGAGGTCTCCTGGTTGGGGCGTATCACTGCGTTTAAAATGAACACGTCACCTAAGCTCTTATACTTCTTCCGCACGCTTCCTATTGTCCTCCCAGCTGCCTTTCTACGGTCCATTCGGTCCCGCCTCATTAAGATTCTCTGGTCTCACAAATGTCCGCGCTTATCCATGAAATTGTTGCAGTGGCCCAAGTTCTCTGGAGGTTTGGGGGTCCCGAATGTTCAGTTCTATTATGTGGCCGTGACTCTCGCTCACACTCTATTGCTTTTCTCTAACGCCTCGCTGGTGGCGTGGGTCGATCAGGAAGCTCTATTTACGTGACCCTACCGGATTGGTGATCTTTTATGGCTCCCTAAGGCATTTCGGCCACCACTGCCTGACGCCTTACCCACTACGAAGCAGTCCCTTGCTGTCTGGGACAAATATAGACTTCTCCTACGCTTTCCACTCTTGATCTCACGGACTGCTCCTCTCTCTGTTGTGAAATCTCTCCTCCCGCACACATCCTTGGATACCTGGATCCCCCCTCTGGCTTTATGTTGGGATCACTACGCACACCGTGGTTCATCAAGGCTACTGCAGCTTCATAGGCCCGCTGGGTTGGTTGTCGGTTTGGGCCTCGCCCTCTCCTTTTTGCCCTCGTCCTTTTCCCTTGTCTCTCCCTTTTTGTGTTCTGTCCTTGTGTGTGTCCTTGTCTTTCCCCTGACTTGTATGTTGTTCATCCGTGTTTTTGTGTCTATATTCTACTTTGGTGATCCAAAAGTGAGTGTGCCCACCCCCAATAGACGCAACGCACGTTTCGGTGCTATGGTATGCACCTTTGTCAGGGGACATTTGGAATACCCTGGGGTGTCTAGTTTTCAAAAATATATGGTTTAAATGGGTTAAATTGAGTTAACCGGCTTCAAAGATGTTCCAAAGAGGAGATGGAGGCAGAATGACCAAATTACGCATGCCCCAAAAGTAGCCTTTTACCAGCCAAACAATCTGACAAACCCATGCATGTGGGGTATCGCTGTACTCAGGAGATGTTCCTGAACACATATTGGGTTGTTGTTTGATAATGACATATACCAGAACCTGTATATCTATAACTAAAGTACAATTTGTGTGGAAAAAAAAATTAAAAAAAATACTATTACAAAGTTTGACAAAGTGTAGTTGTATAATTGGTGCATGGAAAGGGTTAAAATAACAGCATTTGGAACACCCTGGGGTGTCTAGTTTTCAAAAATATATGGTTTGAATGGGTTAAATTGAGTTAACCGGCTTCAAAGATGTTCCAAAGAGGAGATGGAGGCAGACTGACCAGATTTGTTAAAAAAAGATTTGGAAATCATAAAACGCTGCTTGTACTTATTGCCCTATAACTTACAAAAAACAGCAAAAAAACATAAAAACATTGGGTATTTCTAAACTCAGGACAAGTAGTAGAATCTATTTAGCTAGTTTTTTTACTTGCTTTTTTAGGTGAGTAAAAGATTTTTCAAATAAAAGTCATAAAATGTGTTTTTTTTCAATTTTTCACCATGTTTTTTTTATTTTTTTTATAGTAAATAAGATGATACGATCAAAATAATGGTATCTGAAGAAAGCCCATCTTGTCCTGAAAAAAACAATATATAACTTATGTGGGTACACTAAATGGGTGAGGAGAAAATTACAGCTGAACACAAGCACCACAAAAGTGTCAAAACAGCCTCGGTCCCACAGGGTACAAAACGAAAAATGAGCCCGGTCCTTAAGAGGTTAA
>VKOC01020855.1:0-56732 GCA_009364415.1 Spea multiplicata | reverse complement strand
ATATATAACTGCTCATATTGATGCAAGTACGATTTAAGCCATTGAAGTTGAAATCACCGTACGGGAACCATTTAAGGTTCGGTGGCTCCATAATGCAGGGCTATGTTCACTGCTGGTTTCATTTTCTCTTAGTAAATCTAGTTTGATGTTTTATTTTACCTCAGGGGAATTAAAAGAGCGCACCATAGAATAATAGAATATAAGGGGGTATTTGTTCCAGTGGGTTTGTACTGACCCGGCTCTGACAGGTGCATGCGGTTTTAATGGCTTTGCTATGCGGGTAACTGGGGTGAGCGCGTAATGATGTCTGCTTATTTGCTTGGCAGGTGTAATAAGATGAATAAGAAGATGCGAGACCCGGCTGTCGTGCTTCCCTTGTGTGTAACATGCATGATTGTGTGCTCTATTACATTCGAAGTTCTTTACCTCATTGTACGGGGCCCGGGGAATGGACACTGGGCCCTTTTAACGCTGACGTCATTCCTGTTATTTAATGTTGTGGGAAACATGTTGAAGTTTGTTCGGAGTAACCCCACCATTCGAGGAGTCTTCCTGGAGCGCGACAGTGTGGGGCAAGGCTGGTTGTGAGTATGGCTGTCTTACATACTATTTAACTCTTTCCATTCTTTACATGCACTTCTTCAACCTGTCTCTGCTGGCACCTTTCAGCACACGCTATGCCAATTGCCCCATTCACGCGCTATACATAAGTAGTCTCCAGTGCAAGCCTCCAATGGGGTTAGCTTAGTAATTCTTTCTGGTGTCTCCATTTGCAAATCAAGGAACATGTAACCTAAATGTATGCCTTACAGCGGATTTTTGTGTACAAGTAGTATGTTGATATAAATTATGGAATGTACCAATATGCCTTACATAAAAATTATCTATGTTTGGACAGTATGTTGTTTTTGTTCACAGAATATGTCGTTCTTCTTTTTCCCAGGTATTGCTACAGCTGCCAAACACATGTTCCTCCAAGGTGTCACCACTGCTACAACTGCAATGTGTGTGTTCTTCGACGTGACCACCATTGCACTTTGTTAGGACAGTGTGTAGGACATTCTAACTACCGCTATTTCATTTGTTCTTTGTTCCATGGCTGGTTAGCGCTGCTTCTTGCAACAATTCTCAATGCTGAGATCTTCATTGAACTGTTACACGAAGGTATTAGCTTCCATAGTCTATTCCTGCTTCTCATGCCGTGGATGATGCTGGTAACAGGTAATTGTCATTTGTTCACCACCTTTCTTTGAGTGTAACCTCTTTGCTGATTTTAGCCGTTTCTAGAATTTAGCAGTGTCTGGAAATATGTTATTGAGACCTCATCCCCTATAACCTAGGCTTTTCCCATTGACTATTTTAAAATCTTTTAAAATAACTCCCAGGTCCCTTTCTTCTCAAAGAAGTTGTAAGCAAAATGCAGACCCCAAGACCTCTGAGGAACCCCATGGTAACCTTTCTTTTATTTTAATCAGTTCACTAACATTCTGTAGCCTATAATTTAGTCAAAATTGAATCTCCCCAAATTACATTTAAAGCCAATTGTTTCTGTTTTCTCAAAGTCATGGAATAGCCTTTCTTTTTGGTCTAAATACTCATAGGAATAGAAACATAGCGGTCTCACTGATGGTCATGGAAAGGTCTGACAAGTAGAGGGAATGGCATGTGCTTTTATCTTACTGAGCTCTAATTGAACACATTTGCTATTCATTAAGTATTTGGGGCAGTCAGGGCATGGATAATGATTCACCCATACACAAATGTAGAGTATCAGTAATTCAATAAGACCATTATGCCCAATTTACCTGTAATTTGAATCTAAAAACAATTGGTGTGTGTAATCATTTTTGCCACTAGATTTCCCAGATAACACTGTTTTTTAGATGCCCCAAAACATTTCTCTTGCTAGAGGTGTCCTCTTTTCCTTTAATTTAGATCTCTGTGTTAGTTTATTCACCCTGAGACATAATTAGAAATTAAAATCTCTCAATAAGACTGTCTGGTGCAGCCTTTGCTAATTTAATGACACCATTTGGTACATTTGTTGTTGTTCTGGAGTCCAAATACAGGAAAAGATATTCTTTCAAAACTTCTAGTCATTGGGAGGACCTGAGTGGAACTAACTACACAGGGCAGAGTGTGGATTTAACCAGAACGGCATGATGAGAGCCATGCTGAAGGTGTCTAGGTCATAAAGCAAATAGGCAATGAGTGCCTGCTCAATCATGATTAAATAGTATGATTGTTAAGAACCAGAACAGCAACAATGTTTCAGATAATAACCAACATGCTTAATTCACCATGACTACAGTCTGAAGAAACTGTAGCTTAGCAGTCCTTGAAGTAGACCACAAAGTTCCTCTAGTAAGAGGTTTATAAGGAGTCTGCCCACCGGACAAAAAGACTGTATCTAGCCAGAATCTGAATGCACACAGATGTGGGTCTATATTCATGGACCTCATAGTTACAATAAAAAGGAGCACAAATAATAAAATGTTTTTAAAGCATGGCAGCAGCAATACATAATTCACAATAAAGTTTTATACTAGGATGGTGCTTTTACGCATCTTCCCCCATCCCAGCAATTTTTTATGGATCATCTATTCCATCTTCCTCGTCCTATGACCTAGGCCACCTCCAAATTAAAGTCAGCCTTTTAACTTTTCTGTTGTGCCATTTATTCGTCAACCTCCCGCAAAGAGGCTTCATGGGTATATGCACTGTTATTCCTCAACCCCTTTCAAAGACCAATTTGTGTGAAGAAAATGATAAAAAAGAGAAATTTTACAAAACATGCTTACATCAGTTTCAGTTTCCCATTTGTTATGCAGTTTTCTGTAACAATTAATGTATTACAGATGAGGCATTTAGTGAACATTCGTGCTGTATACAAAAGATCATGTCTTAACTATGTACCTGTTATTTAATTGTTTTAACAACTTAGGTCAAGTGGCACCATCAACCTTTATTTTTGCTTTTGTGGCTGACACTTGTGTAGTGGGGCTTCTCTTCTGCTTTGCCTTCCTCGCCCTGCACTGTTCTCTTCTTTATCGTGGAGCTACCACAAAGGAGTGGTTTGGGGGCCATGCTTGCACTTATGACCTTGGCTGGAAAAGGAATCTCAAGAGCTTCTTAGGGGAGAGATGGTACCTGGTCTGGATCTCTCCTTGGATAGAATCAAGATTAATTGGCGATGGACTTAACTTTGAAACTAGGGAAATCACAGACACTGTCTCATCCAAGGTGTCTGATTATTAATATCTCCTCATGGGATATTGCAATATCCCACTTAATAAGGTACGTAGCTCAATTACAGGTGTTTCATATAAAGGAGTAAAGGTATTATTGTGTCATGAGTAGCGCTTCCTATTGTCCCAATCTCTAGACTGATATTGATGCTAGAGAATGTTCAGAGGAGGGCTACTAAAATAATGAATGATTTGCAGGATGCACATTATCAAGGAAGAGGAAATGCGGTTGAAATAAACATCCCTCCTGTACTTTATCATCTCATGTGTTTGTTCCTAAGGAGGAGAAGCGATGGAACAAGAAGTCATAATATAAAACTAGAGGGTCAGAGACTTGTATATAATGTACAGAAGTTTTCGTTAACTGTTAGATAAGGTAAAAGCTTTATGGATATGACAGCTGAGCAGTTCCTTTAAGTTGTCGTGGTGCCCTCCTTGCAAATGTATAGAAGAGATTCTGCAAAATCCTCATCTTCCAGCTATTTGCCGTGTGTTCAGCCAAACATCATCAGCTGCATCTCTGACGACCCCCCCGAACATACATGCTAAGAAAGCGATCCCGTTGATTTCAAGCAGCCAGTCAGTGGTGGAAAATGTCACTGTTTCTTCCCATCCATAGCATAGTTATTTAGTCATGTAATGTATGCTTTGTAGATATTGGATGACACTTGCAGCAATTATATTTTCACCGTATCAAAAGCTATCCTGCATTCAATGTAATTGCTGCACGTGCTCCAATCTTCAGAAGCCTTCCAGAAAGCAAGGGCAAGCTTGGGAATCATGCCAGTGGGTTACGGGTAGGTGATAACTTGTGTAAAATTCACAAATATGAGGCTTTAAGCTAAAGCATTACATATGAATTACTTAATGCTTTACTAAAAATATTTGTCAGGATCGTCACTCTTTAAGCACCATGCCAGTGTATAACGGTATCTTATTAAAAGGTAGCGAGATTCAAGATTCTTCTGACTCCTCCACTATCTTACACAAAAAACTTTCTTTTTCAGGTATTGTTTCCAATTCCATGGGAAATTACTACGGGAGATCAATATGGCTGTCAATCTGACTGTGGGTTTGTGCATGTGTAAAGGAAGCTGTGATATATATATATATATATATATATATATAATGTGTGTGTGATTGTATACATACACTCCTTAGATACAAATTATAATGAATAAATATGATTTTTTTTTTAAAGAAAATTCACTTTGCAAGATTTTTAACATGCGAAGAAGGAACCGGCAATTTAAATTTTTCTGTCTGGGCCATTAAGGGGTATCAAGGCATCAGAGTGGCACAGTATATTTCTCAGAAACGCTGTGGTGTTTATTTTCAAACAGTTCTAGTATATGTATAATATGATGTTTCAAACAACTGTATACAACAGTAATTTGTATATCTTTTATCTACTATATTGTGGTTAACAAAGCAATGAGTCAGTTTTAACCACGGGTTGTCCTTAAACCCACTAATGACAATGCATTGTGAGCCCATACATGTACGGGCTTTGTCCTGAAAGGGTTAATCGCGTCAGGCACATTTTGGGATGGATGCTGCATGCTGGGCTACCTGAAACAAGAAAGGAAACAGAACAGGATAATCTCCCTGAGCAAATAGATAGCTGTCACATAACACGATCACAAGAAACCCCCCAATACATGAGAATACAAAGAGGTTTGAACCTTTTTTTATACTTGAACCTACTGCTGTTGCAAAAACCTAAACATCGAAAAATATAGCCCATAAACGATATATTCCCCAAAGGGGGACTTCAAAGCAGATAGGTGATGCTACATCTAGAGTGTGTTTTTAGAAGCCTCTACTAGAAGTACCAAATTATGCTTTATTTCAAAGAGGAATCAAATCGAAAGCAATCAATGAAGCTCAGAATGTCACTGGGCCTTTCAGCTGGCCATCCCTTCAGACCTAGAGTCTCACTGAAACCCAATATGTTTCTGCTATGGATATGAAATGCAGGTTTTTAATTTATGCTTTTGCATGTGGAGCACAGCAGCTTGCATAGCTTTTCGTTGGCTGTTTTTTTTTTTGTAGTTTTGTTTGGGGTGCAAAGAAAGAATTTTTAAGAGCAAAAAATGGGCCTGCATTGTACTTAGTGGCCATCAGGGGGTAGTAATACATTTAAGATGTGTTATGCATTTCCTTGCCATTTTAACATAAGCTTCAAACGCCTGTACTATAACATTTTTTATTAATGTGACAGTTAGGGTTCTTGTGTTATTAAGTTCACCTCTCCTTCTCTTAGTAATGTTTGTGAAATAGAATAGGGAGGAACAGAAAGGTTGGAATCAAGGTTGGGGTTGAAAAGGAGAGAATAGGGATTAGAAGTATTAGGCCTGAAATGAACAGAGGGCAAGTGGAACATGGGATCACTTTCCAGATATCAACAGTGATTCCCAGAATATCCAGGAGACGAGGGATCCAGACCTTCCGGGTGTTTATTCACAGAAAAAAGATTGACCTCTGCATCACCACATTTCTGACACTGCACGTTAAAGACTTCACACTGCAGACTCCTGGATGCTGACCCGAGTAATTTAAGGCAAAGTTTAGATTACTTTGAATGTTGAATGTAGTCTGCATAGAAATAACAAAACCTATCTAAAGATGGGAGTCACCGTGGTGCACAATTCTTGAACTGCCTTACTACAAAAAAACCAAGTTATTTGCAGTGGTGCTAGGTGTCTTCTGGCCACCAGCCTTGAAGGGAAAATGGGCTTCACAGCCCAACAAACTGACATCTTTATTGATAGATTGTGTGTTGGGTAGTTTCTGATGCTACAGAACTTGTCGTATGATGCTCTTCTTGACCTTAAAACCAACGAAAATACAACCTTATGGGGTAAATGGTCTTTGAAATAGACGTCCTATTCGGAAGCCGGGAACTATCCTTTGTAGTTCTTTCCAGAAAGGATTCCAACTTAGGACCAACACGCTCCTTCTGCATGAATGGCATGGCTCAAAGCTTTCCTTTTGAAGTGCTGTCCGCCACCAAGACCCTCAGCTATAGGAGCCTAGTTCACAGAGAGTTCTATTAGAGAGCTTAAAGCTAACATGCTACAATATGATGGCTGCTGTAAGTGATTAAGAAGCCACAAACCTCATGGAGAACATAGAGCTACATAAGAACTCCTTCTCCAGAGGAAGAATCCCTCCTGTGAACCATACAACTGACTGCCTTGGCCTTTCAGAGTCCTTAGTGGCCCCTTCCTGCCCATTCATGGACAACCCCATCAAAAGAACAATAAAAATGTACTGTGCCCCTTGGGTTATATAAACCTATGGTACCAAAAGAAACGTAAACATTTTTATAAATATTTGCTAAGACAAGTACAGAGCAGTCATAAGATTTCCCATAAAGGTGGGTAGGGCCAATGCAGCTGGAACGAGAAGGCCGAGCAGCATGAAGAAAGCTGGTATGTAGGGATCAGGATTGTTGCGCTTTTAAATAAGGCAACCAAACATATGGAGAAGCTGGCTTTATTCAGTTAGAGTACACAGCACTGAGTACGTTATACTTGAGCAGTCACACATGTAGTCACGCAAATAGTCGCACAGTCGGTGATAGTATGGAATTTGCCAATGTTCTATACCACGCCACAGTCAGAAACTCAACACCAACGGCTAATTGCTGATCCTTATACAAGATCTGGAAAGTGAATTGCTCTTCAGAAATCAATGCTTTAAAGTCTGGTAGGTCTATAATTGTCAACTGACAATACAATATAGCTAATAAGATGTTTGGGACATGACCTTTTGTTGAAGTGGTATGTTTGTTTATAATAGCTTTATATACTAATAAAAGGGATTTTACCTAATATCAGAAGCTGGACCATATTTACACCACAGTCTCGATTACACAACGGTCGTCCTACTTCCACAGTAGGGCTACCTCCCATCTGCTTTTAAACTGTTCCTTATATTTTCTTTGTTTCACTTGAGTAAATTTGAGTTTGTATGAATTTATAATGTTTATCAAAAAGATATGGAGTTTAGGACAGTCAGTGGAAAGAGGCAGTACATAGCAACCGACCGATGCCATATGATTCCAAGCAATTAAACAATGCGCTGTAACAGGAGGAAGGACAACCAGGAAGCTAACCAAGCAAATAGGGGGGGGATGACACAAAAAGAGTTTGCCCCATGACAAATGTAGCTGTAGCCTCTATAGAGAAATCATACTAAATAATACAAATAGGCAAAGTAACAATTATGACTGGGAAAACAATTGTATTGCCAAATCAAGTTAGATAACTCTAGGACTATCTAGTGCATCTTTCAGACCAGGACTAGATATCAAGCAACTCTGGTGGGTCCATGCTGATGGCACTTTCTATGTACCTTTATTGCTGAACGATCCAATCGTTTATGATATATACTGTGCAAAAGTATAAAGGCATAACGTATGCGGTGTGTGCGTAACCAGACTCTGGACTCAGCTTCTACGACCAACATCTCAACTCCAACATAAGAATAGTCTCTGCAAGAACCAAAAAGTGAGAGGAGACGTTTGAGCCAGCTTGGCTGCAACTCAAACTCCTTTACGCGTTATGAGTAAGGTTAAGATAGGTTTTCGGTTTGCTCTGAATGTTCAACAATCCAGGCAGTCTGGGCCTATTTTAGTGGCCAGGGAACATGGAACCTCAGGGTTACCTCTGGCTAGGAAGCGGGGCGCAGAACAGATGGAAGCAGAGGGCCCTCCTGGGTATGTGGCATGGGGTAACTGCCCCGTTTTGCCTTTTATAAACCCTGCAGCCTATTCTCACAAAAATCACGTAAAACCCCAAAAGGTTTTTACAGTCTTGATTCTATATTTATCACAGTTTGTTAAATGAAACTCGGTTTTAGTTTTAAAACCTGGACACGACATGACTAAGCCATTGATGCCGGTTGTATTTTGTAAATGCCAAATACTGAAATGTGAAATAAAGTCTTAGTCACGTTTAGCTGGACAATAGTAAAATGTCACAGAAAATATGAACAGGAATAATTGTGAGTATGACCAGAAGCCCTGCTGCATAATTTTAACGCCGGTATAACGTAAATTGAATAGGAGTCAATGCTATATTTATAAAAATGGCACACACATTCATTATATTCTTGATAATTTTATTTGGGAAATTATTTATGGAATGGTTGACCAAGTAACAGCCAAGAAACCATTTTCACTAATTGACAAGCCAGTTCCCCAATCAGGTAAACCAGCAGAAGCATGGGACTGGTTGCCCAATCCCTAGTTGGGTTGGTTGAGATCTTGGTATTTAAAGAATAGTGACCCACATATCTGTTGTACATTGTAATGGAATCCACCGCTGTTATTTTTACACTGAACCAATCCTACTTTTCTAGTGTAACAGGTCTGGCTACTTCCAGGTGTAGATACAACAGATAGTTAGGGACTTTTTTTGTACGATATACCAACTTCAAGGTTTCCCATACAGATTTGCAAACGAAAAGGGCTGTTGTCCAAGATAGCAATTAGATTAGACATAATTCCCCACAGTTTTACGTTACACTATCCTTGTTGTAGCCCGAATAACAACTTATAACACTTGGATTTGTGAAAATTCTCTTAACATAAGCATGATATAGATGAACTATACACCGTTTATAATTTCCTTTCCTATCTTCTGTCAATCTGCTATTTCTCAATTGTCCATTTGCTAGAGCAGCAGACGCTCGCTCCCTGGGAACCAAACTCGTCTGTAATTTTCCTCCCTGATTTCCCTATTTTCTAGTGTGCTTGATGGGTAATAGTGTATCACGGTGTTAGAAAACCTGAAATGTCACAATAAGGCACACGTAAAAAAGTAGAAAATGGGTTTATGAATTAAACCGTGTAAATTAAGCACATTATTCCTATTATAAACACTTTTAAATTCAAACAACACAACACTCCCCTGACCCAAATGTGTCCTTCTTTGGCCATTTGAAATGCTTAAAGGTTAAAGTATGCCATTAGATCGTTGCTCTTAATATTGTTGTTAACCTTATTTTGAATACAGAAGGGTGGCCTATTTCACCGTTATCAGCATGTGCGTGTGTTCTGCATGGATCGACAGGTTATTTAGTAATGTAGGAAACATATTACCGGTGCCAAGTCATGAAAGCTGCCTTTAATGCGGTGTTTTTGTTTGTAGCATAAGCTTTGCCAAGAAACATAACCGCTTGCTGAACTCTAGTTCGTAAAGGCTGCATGCACACAGGCTTTCCAGGATAGCGATTGTCAGTGCTGAGTGTCAAAATAGTGAAGTAAAAAAAAAATGTGCCGTGCTATAACTATCTTTTAAGAAAATACGATCTGATCCCTGAAAAAAAAAATCTTGCTGCCATCCCTGCAACACAAGGTACTTTTCACAAACAGGCACCTTTTAATACTCGTCTGCCTGTCATATAAGGGTCCTGTCCTCCTTATAATAGCCGCGCTACCTACATCATTAGGTGAATTTAACCAACAATGTTGTGAAGCCAGAAAAACCGAAGCAAGAAGACAAAAAAATTCAGGGAACTTCAGGAATTCCATGTATGTAACAAAGTCCTCAGATGCTTAGCTAGCACCACAGATGCAAATTTCCTAGATTATTATTATTATTTATTGTTTTGTATAGCACCATCATATTATGTAGCGCTCTACGATGGGTGAACAGGACATAACAAGTAGTATATAACAAAACAATTTGACTTCCAGAAACAACAGGTCAGGAGGGTCCTGCCCAAACAAGGTTTGTGTTCCATCTTTTTTCATCTTAGCCACCAAACTAATTAAGATTCCCTCATAGATTCCTATATTCCATAGGTCTATAAGCCTTTAACTTGACCAGCTGTCCAAAATAGGTCCCCCCCAACTTCAGGCCTCGAGGGTAACTATCAACATTTCCAATACTTCTCTAGTTAAGAGCTGATTAACCATGGCGCAGGATGTAGCACTACTTTGTAGGGGAGTTACTAAGTACATTGAATAATTGAAGGTTGTTTTGTTTATGAAAATGTAAAACAGGTTTGTGTTACTACCATGAATTAAATCACTGCTATTTAATATATATGTTCAGTTGCCTGATCTGTTTTGTTGGGATGTTTAATGACTAACAGTTACAGCATCTACAAAAAAACCTGGGACTTTTCAGAAGATACAGACAGATCTTCTTTAGATGATCTTGTTTTACTATTTAAACAAAATCCTTCATTTTCAAAAGTAAAACTAGTAAATTAGGGAGTTATACCTGTCAACAGAAAGCCGTATAGCTATTAGCAAATCCATTGTCCGTCATTATGCACGGGTCATTACAAGTAACGTTTACATAAGTATGCAAAATGTTATCAATTCCATAAATTAAGGGAAACAGGCAAAACCCTTTTAAAAACAAACATTAGATAGCACTTCATTAAATAGAAGATCTTGCTCAATTTTTCAGGTCTTAAAGAGGTAAAGCAATGTTCGCCTCACTGACCTGATTGTCAGGGGTTTTGCTCCAATCTCGTGGGTCTTGGGGGCAAGATTTCAAGGTCTGCAGATGACTCCTTAATACTCTACAATGATTGGTGATCGCTAAGACACCGGTCCTTCTTTTTACTACCAGTGTGTCATGGTTGATATCCCTGCATGTGCCTTTAAATAATGACAAGTAAAAGTTTCCATAAGGACAGATATTAGAGCCTTTTCGTTAAGAGATTTGAGGACCAGCTACCTAGAAAGTACACGACGGGCTATTAAAAGGATAATATTTTAAGAGCCCCAAAAGTCCCCAAGTATGATGATATTGTGCATACACGGAAGGGGGGGTGAATCACAAAGGGTGGCATTTCTTGAAAAAAAAAATAGGATTTTTGCCAAAAATTCTTCAAATGAAGTGGTCATTGGACGGGTCCAAATGATTAAAATGTGTTAAAATATTCACTATTCATAGTATGTTATATACTATGTATATATGTTAATTGAGCACCATGAATCAATTGAAATAACCATGCATTACTTTCAGGTAAGTTTCTTGAGGTACAAGAATATTAAAATGTGTCGTGCTTATAAAAAGATTTTTTTTTTTTGGCCATTGACAAGAAACAGGGTTGGTGTTCAAGTCATCCATAAACAATTTACATTGTTCATGTGTGTCTTTTTTAAAATCCCTTCCTGTTTTTGGGGGCAGTGGCTTCCTTTTCTGTGTGGGAGGTTCTATTAATAGAACAAAGAGAGACTCTTGTTACCAAACCATGTCAAATAATGAAAGAATAGGTTATTCTCTTATATACGCCCTTAAGTTGACACTGGCAACAAAACTCATGCCAGGCAATATTTCATGTGGCTTTCTCTGCTCGGACACCACACTGGCAATGCCAACAAAGTCAAGTTTGTCCAATGATAATATTTTCCTTCGTAGACTTTCATTAGTCAGATGGCCTAGGTGATTAGGACTGTGCCATTCTATTATCTATCACAAAATGTATGATAAGGGTGTTTGTCTGAATGACCAATTTGCAGCTTCCTTAACAACAATATGTTGTGCAAAAACAAGAATTGTATTAAAATAGATAACAGCAACATTTGAAAACGTATTCCCTTTGAATTAACATTCTATATAACCCGATCTTCTCCCTGGCACAAGTATTCTACAGGGTAGGAAGTGGCCAGCAGGACCATACCTTCCATGGGACAAGAGAAGCAGCTGCCCCAAATACCCAGTGGCTTTGTGAAGGGACAGGGCTAGTCATTCATAAGGGTGTGGTTAGCCATGCAGGGCTAGCCATGGATGGAGGCATTGCTAGCCCCAGATAGCATTAGATGGAATGGGGCAAAAGGGGGATGGTGCAGGGAGTTGGTGTGGAGAAACACCACTCCCCTGTCTGGAGAAAGAGGAGAGTGACCTGAAGACCTGGAGAGGCCCCACTTCACCAGGAGACTCTGGGGGAAACCCCAAGGTTCTGAGGTATGCAAATGGAAAGCCCAGATAAATAACAGTAAATAGCAGGGATACCTGACCAGAACATTTGCTAACGTCTTCCACAAGCCTTGTCACAAACATGTCCAGGTACAGCTGCTTGGCTATCTTTGTCCTGCTTTGTCTACTGCTTCCAATCTCAATGGAAGGCTTGCACCGTCACGGCTACATTATTAACTCATGACCATTACCATTGTTACCATAACACAGTTAAAATAACCCACCACTGACACCAACGTAATTCATTAGGAGCCTGGCGGGCCCAGTGATGCCAACGTGTAATTTGTCGTGACATAGTTAAGGTGGGTGGTATAAATATACGCACATGTAAAAAATTAGAGCATGGATGAAAGCTGTAAATACAGGCAGAGTAATGCTGACAAGTATTAAAACAAAAATACAACTCAGGGTGCGTAACGTAACTTACCACCTCGTGATGCATTGAAGGAGAAAACCTAGATATGACATCATATCCTGATGCACAGCTTCAGTACATCAGCGAGGAAGCTATGTGGCAAGTGTGATTGAATTCTGTGCTGCAAAGCAGACCTTAATCGATTTCAAAACTTGCGGGTCTGTCAAGGGAGATCCTCTTATCTCCTTAACTGGCCCACAATCCCACTTCCTGAAAAACAGAACAATGCCTGAACAACAGGACTGTTCTGCTTAACTCGGGGAGGTTGGTAGGTATGAAACATTTCAAATGGTCAGAGAGGAACACTCATTTTAGGTGGTCTGGTTATTAAGCTTTATCAAGACTTTTTAGGTCATTGTGACCTATTAATAGCAGCTTATAAGAATAATGTACTTTACTTAAATGATTTAATAGTCTGTAGTTAACATACATATATGAGTTTTATGGCTGTAGAATACTGAGAAGCGCAATTACCAAACCTTTTAAGATTCAAGAAAAGAGCGATATATTGTCAGGAAAAAGCTACAAAGGGATTTTAGTCCAAAAAGGTAATCTTAGGAGGTGTGATTCTTGAATAATACTAAATAAAAGGGGCATACGTAGGAATTAACTATGGCCGGTCCCTCTTCCTAATGCTTGTGTGATGTAGGAGGGCTGCTGGACCAAACCATGCATGGGGGCAGGATTAGCCATCAAAAAGGAGTAGGCAAGACAAACACCTCCCCTGGTTATCAAAGGCTACCCCAGAGACTCAGTAATCAGCTTTGATTCCTGGAGCCTCCAGGGCAAACCCCAAATGTTCCCAAGTATGAAAATGTGAAAAATCTCATATCGTAAACCGAAGAAGGCATGCAGCAAAGGAAACATTTGTATACGTGGTGATATATTCTACCACGTGGCTTCATGTCATGGTACCAGCACTGCTCAGAATGTAGGATTTATAATCCCAGCTAGGTGGAAAGACATGCTGCTTGCCAAAAATAACAAGGAAGCAAGGTAAGAATAAAATCCAGGTAAGTTTTGTAAAGTTTTAGTTATATGATTCCAATAAGGTTACAGGGAAAGGTGCAGCAAATATACAGTATAACAGAAAATAAACATATAAATAATAAAATAAGTGCTTTATAAAACACAATGTTTCTGACATTTCTTTTTAAGGGTATAAAGTATTGGATAAAATAAACTGGCTGGTAAGGGATAGTTTTAACGTTACTGATTGTGGTAAAAATATTTAATGAGATGCAACCTAAAACAACAATTTGCTCTTGAAACTTCATTAACCTTTGGAGTAAAGTGTGGAGAATCGTGACTGCAAGAGCCTCAAACAGGGAACTGTAACCTTGAACCTGGTTACCCTATTCTACAGGGGATCTGAAATTCCACTGGTGTCATTTTTACTAAAGGGAAGCTATTATGTTATTTTTGGAATACAAATTCTAGTTACACATCCAAAAACAATTATATATTAGCTTTGCTAAGAAACATGCCGGGTTGCAGGAGCGGGGTCTCTTGACATGCCCTGCTCCCTGTCCCCTTTCCTCTTTAAATGGGGGTGTTTCCCGCAATGTCAGTGGGAACACCCAGCGGGATCACCCACCAATGTCACGGGACCACCCACCGACATCAGTGGGCAGTCCTGGCCCTGTCCCGCAAGGGAAGGCTCCGGTAAGCCACAGCTCAGAATTTCCCAGGCATGCTGATATTATGCAGCACAGACCTCCATTGCTCCAACACTCTGCAGCTGAGTGTCTCAAGGTGGCTCTTGGGTGGCCACACCTCTGGCCCTGCTCACTTCTGCCTCTTAGCTCCGACCCCAACACCAGTGTCCCACTTTGGACACCTGAAATGTTGGGTGGTCTTTTAAGACTATATAACACTATGATACATCCACACGCAAATACTGAACGCTCCTAAACACCAAGATACGCAATCTGATACTTACAAACCTACAGTGCACCGACTGTCAACCCACAATGCACCATAGTGGGAGACGGGACAAGGAGTCAGGTGTATTCACTGATTTTACTATGCATCTCAGTGAGATTAAACATTAACTGTAAGGGCTCCATGACTAGGCCCAGATCAAGGGGCATCTGTAGCAGAAGATGTAAGGGGTATATTATGGGATGGCCAGTCCTACGTGACAGGCTAGTAGCTGGTTTGTCAGTCGCTTTGGTGGTGGCAGCTTTAGGGAAAGTTACTTAAAGAGGGTCCGCACGTGGAATGCCATCATTCTAATGTACCTTAACTTGGTTGTTTCCCCTCCCTCTCTCTTATTAACCTAGGTGATATCTCGTTCCAGGTTGGTGTATGGCCCATTGGGAATTTTTGGAGAAGGAGGTAGGCCTCACAGGAAGGGCTACGCTAAGAGAACTAGCAGAGGGGCTGTAGTGCACAGTTTTTCCTCGTGGGGTGTTTCCCCCGAGGAGTAATATGTGTTAACGCACCACTGTGCTAGGAGGATTGTGGCCGGTGGTTTACGTAACATCGGTATACACTGTTACTGTACGCTTAGGCCTCCTGGGATCTCACTGTGGGTGGGCGTTTCTTTTGTTTAAATGATCACTTATTAAGTTTTTGTTTATATTACAGTGTTTTAGAAATAAAAGCTGTGGCCTCTTCCAACTCCAAAACGGTGTGTTGTCTTTACTGGGGTTATCGGGTTGTTGGGTTTAGGTCCACCCAGGTAGATGGTGCCTGAGTTATGTAAGGAGGACTGAGCTGGCCCTGAACAAGCCATAGTTAAATCAGTGAGATGACACAAGATCCCTCCCTGTATTAGGTATTTATTCTATGTTGCAGAATGTCCTCCTTGTAGGAGAAGCTCAATGTCCACTGAAATGCATAGCACTGAATAAAATGCTCAACTCTCATAGAGACTTTCTGGAGAGTGATTACAACCCATAGGGCTGGAGGCAGCAGAGAACCACCTGTCTGTTTGGATCAGTTACCGCCAATGCATTCCGCTCCAGCAGTGAATCATGGATGAGTTTTCATGCTTCACATTACTTTGGCTTTTCAGATGTTACAGATAGAGACAGAATACTGCAAGATCACTGCCATACTGTATACACTTTTTATTTACAAGAGGAAAGATAATCATAAAGCTACCCTTATGAAAGCAATGTTTGGTTTTCAGAAAAGTCTAACTGGATTCAGAACATTCCTCTGCCTGAATCCACTGAGCCACCTGAAAAAAATATTTACAGGAAAGCTGTCACACAATAGCTTTGAAAGCAGTTTATGGAGACAGCCCTCCATAGAGTAAATGGACTTTCTGGAGAGATCAGCGTCTTCTAATGTAAGAGGCCCATTGGGCAGCATACACTGTGGCGCCTGTTCGCCCAAGAGGGTGGTCTGCTTCCCAGTTTTATGTCAGGAGGATTCCTGCCACCAGGACCTGACACCCTAGACCCAGGCCTAGTCGACCTAGGGCAGAATACATCACTGCATAATAGAATTGTTCACATTTTTGTCTATGTATATATAGATCATCAGAAACAATGACCTTCACCCTTTCTTAAATGGTTGACTGGGAAATGTGCTCTTGTTACATGGAATGCCACTAAGGTAGTAGAAAAGACATGGTGTTGTTACAAAAGGGGAGAATACAAAGATACCAATAACTACCAATATACAAAAAAGACAATAACATAAATAGATGTTAAGGCATACTGGTATAGAAGGTGAGAAAATCCCTGCTCCCATGAGGTTACGTCTTTATTTGATGGATCTAGGGAATCTAGGGAATGGTTATTTTATAGTTATGTATAGAAATATATTATGGCATAAAACTGAAAATGATGCATGATCTAGATTAGGCAGAGTATTTGGTACATTCTTCTTTTTTCTTTCTAAAAGTTCTCCTTAAAAGTGTCTTTCTAGGCATATCCATAGACTTCGCTATGTAATATATCACTATAATGTCAACACTGGACAACGGGGTGCACAGTGCATATGGCTTATAGGCAGGTAAGCCAATGTTTATTTTTCATTTGAATATCATCCTCCATCACGTGACCTGTGCGTTGGTGCATATCTGCCTCCGCTATTATTATGTTGGCATGAGAGAGAGAACTCAATTAGATTATGGCAAGGGGCAGGTCAAAACATGAGAGGGGATTTGTTTTGTCTAAATCATATTGAAGTATATTTTTTTCAAAAACTGGTCTCAATGGTATTTCACGTCGCGGTAAAGTATTTGCAAATTGTATTTTGCCATTACGTAGTTCCTTCTGTTCTTAGCACCGTGTATCAACATAGTAAAACCTTACTTATAAACCTTTAGTTTTACCCAGAGTCTCCCAAGTGAAGCACTAATTCCATGAGACACCAAGTCACTGTGGGTGCAACCAAATGCATGAATACGTGATTATGATGACGGAATGAAGACAAGAGACTGTACGAGATACTGCATGCCTGAAACATCCTTAAGGAAATTGTAAGCAGTTGTGTATAGCATGTAAAAGAAAAACAGAATGTTTGCTAAAATGTCCAAATTGAAATTTTGTTTTAATTAGCCTAGACAAATTTTAGATTTAGAATAATTTACAGTAGGTCTAATGTAGCCTGTGGAGCAGTGCATCTTAGTGGCCTTGACTGTGCGAGCAGGTAGGATTAGGGTGATGGGGTTAAGGGGGTATTGGTCAGTTGGATTTAGAGAGGTCCTATAAACTGTATATAAAGGGAGCTCCATTTTATCATTTCACAATTCATTGGCTCTTTTATTTAGAAGCTTTAGAACTTAAGTTAGTCGGAATGTGTGAAAGTTTCAACCTACTATACTATACTATACTTTATTCTCTTATCTGGATCTTAACCAACCAGCCTCCCTATTTTGGTAGTTTAGTTCTTACCATCAGTGTCACAATGGTGGGGCAGGTAGAGTAAGGTGGAGGGTGGAATCATGGTTTCCAAGTTTAAGTTGGTTTGTTTATGTTTTGGTGTTGGTAGTTTGCAGCTGGTTGGTGTCTCAGAACCTGGTATGGGACAGGGGCATCTCAGTGTGGTCCTGTCTTGGTGGTTATGTTATAGTTGACATTGGGTTGCTATGTATGGGAAAGTGTGTCAATGTCTATGGGTAACATATGGAGGAAGGGAGGATGCTGTTTGTAATATGTTGGGATGTTATGTGGAGAATGACTTTATCTTTGTAACTGTTTAAATGATTTATCATATTAAACTGTAGACAAATTTTACCCATCAGCCTGGTGTCAGTGTGTTTTATTTTGGTTGGGGGGGGGGCGGGGGGCAGGTTAATCATTAGACCTGGGTCCATGAATTGCTGATACCCCAGTCATATGCCTGCTTGTTTTAGGAAACACTGGATCCTGTGCTTTTTTTTTTCTTTTTTTAACAAAAACACAAGTGAATAGAAGAACAGATGGCATTAGTTTGTAGAAGATAAAACAGAAAACACACACTTGGTATATTCTGATTAAATGTATTTTAATATTGTTAAAAAGTAATTATTAACAGAACATGACAAACAGTATTAATGATTAATAACATGCATGCTAAACAGCACAGTAGGGGTTTGAACAACCATTAGGTTTTACAATTACAATCCCCTATAACTCACCGAGCATGTCCCTATTGAATAATATTCTGACTGTTGAGCTATCACATTAGAAAAGAAAAATACTTCTAGGCTAAAATTAAAGATCACATTTCTATTTTTTTAAATCCCAACCATGTGGTCTCAATGGTCTTCATTCAATAGCCTGCCTAAAACAGAACTCCACTCTTCGAGGACCCGAAAACAGGCCACAATTTGTGGATATGCCAGCTTGAGCACAGGCATCTCAATTAAATATTCATTAAACTATCTGTTTTCAATCAAGCACTGAATCAAGGACTGACGAATGTGCATTCTGTGTTAATTGGTTTTTCAAAGTGTTTGAAAATGTATGGTTTGAGGTTCAGCACTCTAATACACAAGAGCAATAGGCAGGTCCGAAGTGGCCATCTGATATTTGCCCGGTTTGCCAGATGGCCATTGTGGCCTAACTTGCTGCTCTTTGGGTATTAGACTGGTGAACCACAAACCATGCATTTTCAAACCCTTTTAAAACCAATTAAGGCCATTACTTTGTAGGACGACAGTTCCAAATATTTGTAACAAGGAGTCAGAAAAAGTACAGACTATTTTGCCCATGTAATCATCGTGAGACATTTAAAAGACAACAAAACTTATTTTACAAAAGGAGGTTTACCTGAAAAAAATTAATATATGTTGCACATAAACATGACATAAATATTGAATATAGATTTACTATGATTGTAACCATTGTCACAATCACTTAAACTATGCATTTAACAAATATTTTCATACTTAGTAAGACTAAGCTACTTTGAATAGTGCAAGTAAATTAAAATAGTAAGTAAAAGTTCAGAGTAAATGAATTATAAAGAATAATGTCTGTAGTTCTGTGCCTACAACTCTCTCTTATTTATTTGGAGAAGTCGAAGGAAATGCGTAGGAAGGAAAAGAGAGAAAGGTTACAGGAAAATCCAATCATCACTCATCTAGAAATCCCCCTGTCTGAGGAAAAATACCTCTTGTTTGTATAAAAAGTGTTTTATTATTTTGCTAATTATGTGTATAACTGGTGTTTTAGTTTATGTTACTGATATTTCTTGTTTTAAATTGCAATTCAAGGGTGGATAGTGTCCTAAGCTAGCACTTTGACACTGAAGATCTCCGTCGTTGGTCCACAGGATGGTTACAATAGACAGTAGAGGAAGTTGCTTAAAAGTTTTGACCACACACCCTTGCCTGTGGGGTTGTTTAGGGTCTTCCTGAAGCTATACAGTCAAGTCTTAGGTTTTAAAGTACTTTCACTTATTGACTTAACAGATTTTTCTGCCTAATCAAGCAGGTTGAGGTATGCATGACCGCTCTGAAGTTTGTAATCTAGAAAATAAATAGATTTCCCATGTGGGATGGGCCTTCCGTATCTGAAAAATTACCACAGGGTCATACTGTTATTTGTAGATTAACATTAAGCTCACGGGTGGAGCCCTCAAAAGCCCGCCATTCCCGCAAGGAACTTTGTATAAGGCTAAATGGCAAGCTAACAGGCATTGTTCTCCACTCCTGATGTGTCTGTATGCGTAAATGTATATTTGTTATGTATGTGTTAACTGCCCCCTTTAATTTGTACAGCTCTGTGTATTTTGTTGGAGCTTAATAAATAAATTTAATAAAAGATAATAATAACTAATTAGAGTGGTAGCTTAGTTAAGCAAATAACCATACAAACTTTGGGTAACTATCAAGAAACAACTACCTTGAACTACGACTGAAACCCTTACCATGGATCGCTTCATAGACCCTTCAGACCCAACTGCTATGACCCAGAGTCAAGACTTGGGACAGCACATGGAAACATATCAGCTCTTCTCAATATTTGGTTTGGTTTCCAGGTCAGTCTCCAGTCTGGGTTATTATTATCACCCTAATCGTTCCTTAACACGATTAGCTTCAATACCCATGCATTAAAGGGGCCATCCCATCCCATCCCAGCCCATCTAGTCAGCCTTTTGGATTCACACTTTGCTTATTACTTCTTCAATAATTTAAATCGTGCTACTTATGGTATTCCCCTTTTCTTAAAAATGCTTTGAGGTGAGAACATATATCTGTGCCTCATAGCAGAAACTAGGATGTATATTAGCTGAGGACTAGTGTAAAATCGATTTCATATAATTCCCTATTACTCGATATCAAGCAAATGTCAAGAAGCGTTGCATAAACTAAACCCAACAAGGTGGTACATGACCCAATACCATTTGCACAGAATCAATACAGCTCTAGCCATAAATGGTAGCAATATCACCAAATGTAAATATACTGCATTTCTGTATATATGGAGACTCTGTGGGGACTTGCAGAGAGATCACAATGTGATCAGTGCAAGGGGATCGCAGGGAGGAGAGTGAGAAACCATGTTTCTCGCCCTCCTCCCGTGCTGAAACAGAAAACGAAGAAAAAAAAAATAATAATAATAATAAAAATCATTAAAATAATAAATATAAATAATAATTGTAAAAAATAAAGTGAGCTTTAATAACATGGCATTAATAACATGTTCAAGAGGTCCCAAAGAGGACTTCTAACCATTAAAAAAATAAAAATTATATATATATATATCAAAATAACACAAAAAATAAAATAAAAAATGTAAACAAAAGAAAGCTCGATCTCTCCTTGCAAAAACAATATATAGTTTACATGGGTAAGTGGCAGAACTCACTGGACAAGTATTTGTGTTCTTACTGGAGATGACGGGTTGCTCTTGCAGTTTTGTTTTCATACCAGAAGAAGATAGTTCCTAAACTTTGTTGAACTCACCCAAGAAGATTTGTTGACGTGACAGTCGAGCTCCTTACTATTGTTCTCTCTTTTTGTAACATGTTGTTCTACAGGAACATAAGTTGACCCATGTCTCTAACATAACAGGATCATTTGCTTTGTTTTTCTCACAAAAAAAACTAAAATTGTAAACAGAATGGGCTGTAAGGAATAACTATGCCCAACTATATAGGGCAGATATAACCAAACTTGGAACTAGACCTACAAAAGATGGGCTTGCATCAAGGAATTAATTATATTGGGGATTATAAAGGGTTAGGCAGTAGATTTTAGTCTTTCAATAAGAGGTATTGAAAAATAAAGGTTTGTGTAAATGTTCTATGTTGCGGTCGGGTATTCCACTGATGTCGTGGGACACCACCCCCCATTTAAAGGGAAAATTGGCACGTATTGGGGAGTATGAGCCAGAGGAGTCAGGTGTCGAGAGAACTGGAGAAGAGGTGCGTCCTACTGGACTGGTAACAATCAGCATAGGGGAAAAGCCCAGCCAAACAGCCCATGGGAATCCCCAGTGGAGGGAAGAATCCTTATAATACGAGCCATGGTGCTTGGACACTTTGCTCACACATTTACAGGCACATTTTTTGTTGTTTTAGTGCATGTGTGTTTTTGATATGGTATTTGTGTGTTTTCTTTTGCACTCAAAATGCCACAGTGGAGCCAGGTCCATGAAAATTTGGTTTCCAATGTGAACCCTCTGGCTGCGGCTCCTCTTCAAAGATTTTAGAGGGGCCCCTGGCCATCCTTAGATTTGGCTGGGAAATCTGGGGATCCACTGTGGCCTTTCACATTTGGAGCACATATTCACCTTTCTTCACACGACAGGCGGATATAAAAGTTACCTTTTATCCAAGAAGTTAGCTTCTAGGGTTAAAAAAAATCAGTGGTGAGAAAAGTTAGCCTAGGAAGGAGGAGGGGAGCTGCAGCTCCTCCCTAAGTTAAGAACGACCTTATTTTAAAGAATTTAGTGTGGCTTGGTGAGGCTTTCCCTTTAACTACATCGGGCAAACTGTAGATCGGACTATTGCTATGCGTTATACAGAATGAATGAAGTAATTATTTAAGAATAATAAACGTGTTGAATTAAATAAAACAAACAAATATATTAAGTACAGGAAACAATGTATCTGTTCTATATAGACACATTGATATACACACACCTATATCTTTCCTTGAATATGCTAAGCTATGTATCTACTAACAATTGGCAAGGCAAGCGTTGTTGCAAATGAGGCTTAAAGAAAAATGCAGAAATAGGGGAGGGACAGAGGAGTTTGTGAATTTCCTGTCTCACTGAAAGTCGTTCAGAGGAAAACAGACGAGCTCTGCTGAAAGAGGAAACGGGGAGAGATTTGAGCTGAGACGCTCGCAGGAGTCGGAAGGTTTTCACTTGCATAGATGTTTCACATTTGGTAAAAGGTGAGTTGGTGTCCGTTTGTGAATTGACTCCTTGCTGTCTCAGATCTATCATTTTCATGATTCTGTTTGTTTCTTTTAGACTTTTGCACGCTACACATCGTTCTTTTCTTCACTCTCTTTATCTATCTCCTTTATCTCACTCGCCCCAACCGTCCGAAATTACCTTAAATTCTTCTCTGGGTCTACTCTCCCACTCATCCCACGGTGTCTTCGTCTCTTCCCCAAAGCCGCACTGATGCCAAGCTGTCTCAGATTATTGCGTGAATCACTTTCCCATTTCCAAGGTGTCTCAAACTTGCACCCTACCATCTTAAATCGTTCCCTATGCCTGGTTTACATTTGTGTCAAACATCTGTATAGCTATGGTGGGTCAAAATGACAAAAACCTTCCACTGTGCAGAGCACAGCAAGCCAAATAACATAGACTTACGCCAATACGGACATGTCTAAGACTCCGAGACACACAAAGAAACCAGATATGAGGTTTTTTCTTTGCTTACATGGGCCCCTTCATTTGTATATGCCTGCTATTTAACACAGAGCCAACTGTAACAAACCATGTCCATCTTTACAAACCAGTTCAAAACGTCCCATTACGCAGCGTGTCCCCTTCCCACAACCTTCTTTCCATCGATTTTCTACTTTTTGTAGTAACAAAGTAATTTGCCAGTTTTAATACTATTTACTTTTTTATTTCACCATCTATGCCTAAATAGTTTTTTCCTACATAAATCCTCAATATAGATTACTTTGATAAATACTTTCTTCTTCATTTTGTCCTCTCATGTATTATTTCTCTTTTTCTAGCGCCTTCTTTTCCTCTATCTCCAACTCTTCCAAACACACTAAATAACTGCATTTCATGATCGTATGCACCTTCTGTACAATGATTGACACGTTATAACAAGATGAAAGTTACATTTCCCTTATTCACTATATTGAACATATTGACCCATTTCATTCATTTGTCTTCTATGTTTTATTATCTTTGACCATTTTTAATTCTAACGTTTTGTTTTTCTCCAGATTCTTGATCATAGCCAATACAAAGTGGAGACCCCTTTCATATACCGCCGCCTACTGGAACAGTCACAGTTTTACAATGTTTTGGACCTTAGCTGCGTTTTGGTCTCGAAACACATTTTTCACAGAAATTTAGTTGAATCATCACAGTTTTAAAAGGCCAGTTTGATGGTTAACAAATCCTTCCTAGGATCGACACAAGTTAACTGACCGGTTAAATATTGCATTGTTACCAGTTAGAGATTTTTTTCATTGTTTTAACAACCAAGAAGTTTTTGAAAATCATTATATTAAGGACTTTCATTCTGTTTAATGACCGGCAACAATATATAACATCAGTTTATTGATCTTTTTTTGTCGACGTGAACCAATAATTTCATGAAAATTAGAGACTAGGAAATTTGACAACTTTACTCAAGCCAAGTCAAGATTACATTTGTTTACAATATAAGTTAGTTCAGAATTTTGGATGCCAATGTAATGATTTATGGGAGGAATTCACGCGTCAAAGTCCACTGAGCACTGACTACAGGTTATACAGTATACAGTACCGTAAAGAAGCTTTACTCTTCCCTGTTCACCGTGGAGTTTTGTAGACCACTGATGCTACCATAAATTGGATCACTGTTTCTAACAATGACTTTGGGAAAGGAAACCCAGGCCAAGATGGTGACCATCAGACTTCAGATAGGCCTTTCCCGTGAGGTCTACAATATCAACCCAAGTGATGCCATTTATGGAACTGTGAAGAAGCTGGCTGTAGACCTTGTAGAGAGGAAGGTGAGTCGTGTTTATACTAAATGTTGTGTATAACATGTAGTGTATAAAATGAATACAGAATGGTGTAATAAATTAGTAAATAGGGAGTCTGTAAATGATTCTGCTATGCTCACGCTGGCTACAGTGTAGTTTTCATTTGGGATGCCATGGGTACAAGGGGTGTTGATGGTTCTCAATAATGAATATATCTTCATTTGAACAAAAATAGCTTCATATAACCCAATATAATTTAATAATAATGTAGAACGTTTTGTCCTTTTCTGGGACATTTAGTTATAATGCTAGGTTTTCTCGGTTTGCTCTGTGTCGATGTTTTCCTTTCTCCTTAAGTATTTAATTGGGAAAGTATAATGCTACAAGTTATACCCAGTTTATGAAAGTAGCAGCGTTCTGTTCTGGTATCTCCAACTAACACGCTGTCAAAACTCAAGTGTTTCCATAGCCCTCCTGGATATCTTGCTTTGTGAAATAGTGTGAAAAGTTTCAATTTCTATGTTAAGAAATAATGACGTACAGCAGCTCTTTCAATATGTTTCTTCAATATACATAACACGCATGGGTCAATACTCCTCAACTTGAACTCTTGACAACTTTTTAAATACTGGCACCAAATATGTTTTCCACCAGTCAAGTGGCACCAATCCAGAGGGTAATTAATCCTTGTGATTAAAAATAGAAGTCAGCATACCGGTAATTCTGAGCCTTCCCTACGTGTCCTTGGGTGAATACAATGTGTAAGATTAGATTGAATACACGGAGCAACACACTGAGATATTGTATCATCACAGTGCTTAAAAAGCTTATGTTTTGAAATACTTATACAGAACTCATTCTAAAAACCCAGGCTAGTCCCTAAATAGGTCTGTCTAGCTTCTCAACAAATATTTACCAAGTCACCTTCAATCGTTTGAAAAAGCGAGTTAATATCAACACTTTTGTTAATGAAACAAATAAACCAAGCTTGCACCAGCTGCATTTGAAAATAATTCTAATAAGCTGCTTAATGATACATACAGGCACCGTCGGTCCACTTTCCACTGAAAGGGACACTCCAGCCACCATAAGAACTTCCATGTATATTTCATCTAAGAGGTTCCTTTGCAAATACAATGGGGATGCATTACTGAGAAAATGAATAATAATAAAAATAATAATAAAGTTCTTACTTTAGGTAGAAGCTGCAGCCCCCCTCCTCCTGTTTGTGATTTATTTAAATGGCTCTCTGAACGTATTTTAATTACCTGTCAGGAACTATTTTAACGCAAGGAAACGGAGATCTGTGTCAAAAATTACCTATACCAATCTATTTCCTATGCCTGTCCTTGTTCGCCTTGTTTACGCTCTCTTACAAAAGCGATGATCGATGTGTACACTAAAGGTTTATACCTATAACTAAGCATTAAATATCATGTGTGCAGCGGTGTTGGAGATCTGGCCAGTAGACGAACATACTGTATGACACTAGCAGCGGGTATCATGCGCCATTTAAGATTAAGTTGCCTTGTAGTGTATTTTTCAAAAGGTCATTAAAAAATGCACGTTGAAATATTGTCACGAAAATGAGTTTTGTACATACGGTTGTACATGTACTTGTTCACTTCCTTTACGCTGTTCCTTTTTATTGCTCTCTTCTAATTCGAAACCACAGAGGATCATTGTGGTTTTTTCACCTAGATCAAAAGTTGAACGACTAACCTCTACATCTAGAGAAACTACATTGCTGCTATGTTCTCAGGAAATCCCTTTTATTTGCAAAACAATAAGAAGGAAGCTCCGATTTCCAAATGAACTTAGTAAAAGAAGAGGCAACATTTTCATAATAGCCCATTTTTATGCTCAAACGATGTGCCATATTGCTCTCCAGATAAATCCCCGCATCCTTCGAATGGATGCATTTTAAAGCAAATATATTGGATTTGAAGTTCCATACCTATCATCCTTAAGGATGATGGTGTAGGACTGTTGTAATGGTGGCAACTGGAATGGATGCGTCAATGAGTTGAGCTTGTTGTACACCTGGGTTGACATACAGTGTATAGGACTACGACCAAACTACAGAATATTCTCTTGAATGTTGAATTAACTTGATGGATATCTTGTGTGTATGGGGGGGTTAACATAATTATTAATATAGATCTGTGAAAAACTGGATATAAATCTATTCACATATCTACAGAAGAATGTAAAATTTGTAGTTGTCTACATTGCATGAACAGAGCCTTCACTCCTAATTTTTGCCCCCAGTATAAGCTTCACAGTGTTGATCATATATCTATAATATATATTTTCAGTTTCAACCCCCTTGTATATAGTGTCACGTTAATATCATATAATTTTGGGCACCTATATGTAGTACAGAACTCAGCATTCTTTGTAACATAATTAATTCTAGCTTATGATGCTATGAACCGATGGGTTTTCTTTTTAGAAGTAAGGGAAATAAATCATAATTTACATATTGAGGAACAATTTTATTAGAAATAAAGCTAAATCACTTGCTTTGTGAAATTGCTTGGTTAGTGGGGAGAACTTGGTATGCAAAATAATGGGTATATTAAATTGGCCAAATGGTTCCAATCTTCCGTCAAATTCTATGTTTTAATTTTGGTTTAAAACAGTGATGGAGGAAATATCCTGATAACCTGTTGATTTGATATGTTTTTAGGCCTATCAGGCACCCTTTTATCTTAACCACAACCTTAAGTAACCTTCTTCCTCTTCATTTTGAGCCATAGATGTTCTCCATGGATCGTACTCTTTTTATTTGAGACATTTTTATTTAAACTAGTTGATGATGTATAATGCTGTATAATGCAGGGGTTACTTATTGATATTTGTGGGTTTTGCAAGAAAATTGGCTTATTTCTATTTAAGTCAAACTTTAGGGATATGTGTGGTCATTTGGCATTTTCTGATATTTTTAGACTTTTTTCGGATATATGTTTACCTATTCAGAACAAAATGTATAAATTTAAAGAAAAAATAAGATTTGTATAATAAACACCCTTTTTTACGCTGTTATTCCTAACCCTGTCCCATTCTCCTTCCTGTTTCCTCTGTTTCCTGTTCCATTAAACATCATCTTGGTGTTCAGCTACCCTTGTCACTAATCTAAAAATGTTTGGCCTTGAAATGCAGACAGTGGCAATTTAATATGCAAACTAATATATTAGAGACAATATAAAGGTTTCTATTGTACATTAAATCTATCAAAAATAAATGTACAGTGTAACATTAAATTATGGCTGGTTAATACTATACAAATGATGTGGAATGGAGGGTCTCGATTCAGGCGGTCATCGAAAATTCAGACTTATCCAGAAAAAGCAGTTTTAAATTCAGAAAGCTGGCAGAAACTGGCAAAATTCCCATATAAATTGACTAATTTCCTGATTGTATTTCCCCTTCTCCTATGCCCAACCATTATAGTCCTGCCACCAAAGAAGCACATCTTGGAGAGAACAAGAACACCCAAGTCATGTGAACAGAAAGCTAAAATGGCAGCTTTATATGTTTTAAGAAAATAGTATTTATCGTTCACTACCTGCGGAATGCAAATACGGCATTCCAGAAAACAGGACATAGAAAATAGTTAATCTCTGTTCCACTAGTACATGCTTTGCATGCCTGAGTATAAAATTAAAATAAAATAAAATATATATAAAATGTAATAAAAAATATATTTTTATTTTTTGACACAGTGGTGGGTTATAACTTCTTTACATCCAGTATTTTTATAATTGAATTATTCAAGGGAGTGCAAGAAGGGCTGTCAGAGACAGGGTTTACCCCAGGGCAGTATCAATCATCACATGGGCAAGACTTCTACATCAACCGAGTTGTCATTCTTAACGTGTGCAGGAAAAGTATTAACCCCTAACACTACTAGTTCAGATCACCAAGATCCATATATTTGTTCACGACAAAGAAGAAACACTGTGCTCACGTAAGGAACTAATGTATATTGGTGCACCTGTCTGGCCGGACTATTATGATATTTGAAGTGACATTCATTTATTTGCGGTTGGTATGAAGCCGGTGAGGTGTGAAAGCAAACCCAGGTGGAATAGCTGGCATATTCTATGTATAAATCACCTTACTCCCTCCCTTCTATTGGTGTGCATCAGAGCGCAGTGGCTAGACTGTACCGGCAGAACCAGCTGTACTGCATAATAGTGTGTTTTTAATATAATGTCATGAATAGCAATGATATATATAGTACTGGTTGGGTACGCTGTAATGAAGAAAGCTGCCAGAGTAGATCAGCATGCTCAAGATTGTGTTTAACTTTTTGAGTACCGTTTGCACCTCGATATGCTGCATTCCAATTGCCGATTTTCATTAAGTTCATGACGAACAAGTAGCAGGATTCAAGGGGTTAACATCGTAAGACACAATTTTCTTTCTAGAAACGCTCTGTGTATCCGCAATGATGATGTCATACATGGGGTTTTCCTTAGCATCTCTGTGATACAAAAACCACACGACACCCTAGTTTGAGCTGACATGTGTGCCATACTACCATATAACTCTTTTTCTAGCCATCTGAGTGAGGAGAACCTTCTAATGCTGTCCCGAAGAAATGACTGCAATGAAAAGAAAGACAGCACTTAAACAGTTAACTTTTTGAGTGCAAAACATGCCCAAAACTTGTCCAATACAACACATACCTTCGCCACTCAAAAAGTTGTAATTGCTAGGGCAACTTTATATAAATAACTCCCTATAATTGCGATCATGTTTCCAAATACAGCTGCGTCTTGTAACCCTTATACTGTACATCCCAATAGTCCAAGAGCAACGTTCAAATTAAAGTCATTAGGAGGTATGGGTTTTAAGATTTCTGCATGTACTGGGTTGCTGGGAGAAGGGAAATGACTAGAATTAGTTTTACGCTTGTACATGGGTGTGTGGTGTAGAGCGGAGAAGGACGTAGTGTGTAGATATGATAAGGCGGTTGTCATTGTGCTAGATCTATTACATTTTGACCTCATAACTATTCTCTAATAGTACATCCATCACAACAATTTGTCACATAGCTTTGTATGAGTCGTCTATTGCAGTTTGGCTTCTAATCACTTAAACAAATGTTTAAATATACCCTAAATGTAAGAACCTCTCCACTTTGTTTATAGTATCCAGAATACGGATTCCTCGGTGTTTCTGAAAAAATCCAGCTCTTTCGTCACAATTTACACTCAGAAAATATCCTAGAGCTCCTTGCTGCAAACAATGTTGTCTTTGAAGGAGACCTTATTGAAGTGGTATTGCCAGGTAAAACATGGATTTATAGTGTAACGATGTTATAATTACTGATAATATATAACTATGAAAATAGCCAAATGAAGAAAAGCATCTTCACGTGATCTAAATTATTGGTACATGAAAATTCCAGAATATGTTTTGTATCTAGTAGTCTCATCGCATATCTTTATTTTTGTATGATTGCCCAATATAACATTACATTGTAAAAACATGGGGAAAAAACAATAACAGCCTTAATTAAATAATCGGAAATAATCTTATTAATCGTAATGGAAATTTATCTTGGTACTTCTTTTCACTAGCCACTATATGAATAGCTTATTTGTTTATTGGAAGCAAAGGCCAGAAGCACATTTCATATAATAATTTATGGACATAAACTTTGTCATATTCCCAATTTGAAACAATTTCTATGCTTGCATTCAAACAGCGTCTGTCTCCCTTGACTTCTCAATTCGTCCTCATATTTTACTGGTTCATTCCTACAAGTCCCCGGCTTTTTGTGACTACTGCGGAGAAATGTTGTGGGGCATTGTGAGGCAAGGGCTGAAATGCCAAGGTAGGTGATACGACACACCAATGATTATTTGATAAAATGATACTGCGAAAATTCCCATACAAAGACAGAATTCCCAAATCAGAATATCGTAGATACAGAGAGGTGGGTAAACTTTGGAAGGTTTCTGAGAAATGTAGATGGTGCTCAAATATAGGCAAGTTAAGAAATCCAAGAGGCAACAGAGGAGACCTATCCAAGGGTGATATACATTGAATAAGCTATAATGTGTGTGTGTTTTTAATATTGGATTATTTAAAATTGTGTTTACCTCAAGAAATTCAAGAAATCCTGAGAACCTTTTGAGGTCATCATTACACAAAATATGATTAAAGATATTAGTAGCCTTGGCCTAAAATAAAAGAAAGCATGAAGGTAGAACGGATAGGCCGAATGTTTATTTTTCCACATTACACCTCCTACCGGTGATTAATACAATTAAATATTTTACTTTTTCTTTTCCAGGTTGTGGTCTTAATTACCATAAGCGGTGTGCATTTAATATACCCAATAACTGCAGGGGTGTAAAGAGGGGGCACCTTTCCAGTCGTTCTTTCACAGGACAAAGCTCTATAACTAGACCAAGTTCATCATCGCAACAAGGAGGGGGCAGCTTAGAAGACCTGGGAGCAAAAAGCTCAGATTGGAGAGAACCTCTGGTGAGCTTTTTGGAATCATTTTATTATATCTGATGTCTTCCTAAATAAACGATAATCTGACGTTCAGAAAGTTAAGCATATGAAGCCATTTTATGGAGGTATCTGTATCATCACGGAGAACTTGGAGTCTTTCTGTCCCTGGTAAGCTGAGCTAATTCATGGAGAGATATCATACAGTTCTGTTATGCCTTATGCAGGCTCACAATGCATCTCTGTGGCCACTATACTGTGTTTTGTGTAATGCACAGATCTATTTGATAAAGAAATGTATATGTAAACCATCGTAACAAAATATATATCTGAATATAATATAAATAATATAATATAATATAAAATTTGCATTTATGAAAGAAGGACAGTTTGACATTACTAATATACGTTACTGGAAGTCAAAAAAAGTCAAATTTCATAGACAACAAATAACAGCCATAGGTCATAGCAAGACAGTAGAACGTAAGGTCATGCTATGAAATTAGAAGATGGGCAACCACCGTTTCATGGTAATTTTGTAGAACATTCCCTTTCAGGAGCATTTGCAGGACCAAGTACTGTGGGCACAATCATAAATATTGAAAATAGGAGCAAGCCTGTCTTAAAATTGAGAAAATAATACTTTTTAGACATGGAATGGGCTGGCCTGCTACCAAGTGGTAGTGGCACGCATTCTTTTTGTTGGCTTTCAATATTTTATCTCGATTTTCACAATACGTTTTTTTATTTATTTACTCATTAGTTTTTAACTTATCTATAAAACTGTTTTCTCTTGACATAGATCTCAAGAAAGCCTCGCGTTCCCTCCTTTAGTGGACGTCCTCTATGGAAGGACTGGCAGGAAATGAACAGAGTTAAAGTTCCCCACACCTTCCAGGTCCATTCGTACACCCGCCCAACCATCTGCCAGCACTGCAGACGCCTATTGAAGGGGCTTTTTAGACAGGGCATGCAATGTAAAGGTATGTGGGAGTCACGCAACACCACATGTAGAAGTGACGAAGAATGCCAACATCTCTTATCACACCCTTTTATCCTGATTTAATTGCTATTTTTGCCCATTTTATAGAGGAAACGCTTCTATATTTTCATGGTTAATTAGGTTAAAAGCATTGGGTTCAGTTCAGTAAGTATGCAAATTCACCATTTGTCCGACAACTCTCGGCTTCTAAGAGCCCCCGTTGTTTTTTAGTGTGGACGGATCTGAGGAACAAAACCTGGAGTACTAGTTTCCATGACATCTCTAGGGTTTCATAGAACATAGAAAAGCAAAACATTTTTTTTAGCTCTTTAAGATGGTTATCTTTTAAACGTGGACCCTGTTTTTACTCTACTGTGATGCTAAATATTTTGGTCAATAATGATAAGTAAATTAGTAGCAAGAATATATTTTGTAAAATAAAATACAGCGTTATCCTTGTCCACTCGTTAAATGTACTTTTTTTTTACTGTAATACATAGATCCAAGTATACCACAAAACGTTGTGTTTTTCAGTGCAAATATAAATGGAGAATTTTTTTCTTGTTGTTCCGACTGCTCCCTTTTCCTTCTGAGATGTTACTTCCTCTCTTTCTATTTTGTTAATTTCTTAGGAGCATTTAGAGCATTTCCTTCCTGGAAACTTCCTTCAAAACAAAGTGAGGGAATCTACCAGACCCACCCTCAAGGATATTAATTTAAAGGAGTTAGACTCGTATAGGACTATAACAGCGAATTCATTTGATGGGACACATGGGCTACAAATACTTCTAGAAAGGCAAATTACACACACACTTATTCATACTCACTAACACACACTCCATCTCACCCCACTTGCACATCCTTGCTCACATACACGCAAAATTACACATCCGTCACACACAATTACACATCCGTGCTCACACACACACAATTACACATCCGGCACACACAACACACACAATTACAACATCCGTGCTCACACACACACAATACACATCCGTGCTCACAACACACACACCACACCACACATACACATCCGTGCTCACATATGCACAATTACACATCCGTGCTCACATATGCACAATTACACATCCGTGCTCACACACGAGAGAGAGAGAATTTTGAGAAATGTATTTTGCATGTTGTTGTAAGCCCATTTCATAGCGAGAAAGAGCAATTTAGTGCTAAACGTAGAACACTTATATCATGGAAACCAATGGAACGTTCTTGCTGCTACACATCTACCATTTTTCCCGAAACCTGTTTTTTTCTAAATATAGCCAAGAGTGCCTAAGGCATTTGATTTACTTATTGGAAGCCAATCAAAGAATCATGTCTTTGACAATTGTGTCTATCCAGATTGCCGGTTCAACTGTCACAGACGATGTATGTCAGATGTACCAGACGAGTGCCGGGGCGAGGTGGCCAATAGCATTGATGGAGAAGGTAAACGTCCAAGCGGCATTTTATAAAGTAACACATTTTTTGTTCAGACATAGAGATAGTTTTGTTTGAGTGGGGGTAGGTAAAATAAGAAATGAGAAATGAACAATTACGCATTGATAAAAGGTCTGCAGCCTTGAAATGGTTGCACATTTGTTATATTCCTTCCGCAGTGAAGTTCATTGTACCATTTGTTTTGCTTTACGGTACCGGACAATGAACTAGCAGCATTGTTTTACAGTCCACAGTACCTGAGAAAAAGGTGCTTGCAGAGTGTAAGTCTTCCATTCTTCTTACTACTGAAAAAGGCAAGGGTGGGGAGACAAGAAAGCAAGAAAGAGAAGCAGACAGAGAAGAAAGAAAGAGAAGGGGAGAGAGAAAAAAGAAAATGAGACAAGAAAGAGTAGAATGCCCAAAAGGCAAGAGAGATGGGCATATGTAATATTGTGTGAGTTTGTGTGTGCATCTCACATTAACAACAAAACACAGTGTAATTTTCAACTTTTTCAAAAGTGTCATGGTGATTCTTTGCATGCTTACGCTGCCTGCTTTTGTCTTTTTATTACAGTGCAGAAATCGTACATCGACCAAACGGTTTTGAAAAAGGCAGATAATGTTTCATTAATTTTCACACATTGTTACCACAGATGGAGAAAACTTTGTTCAGGAAGGGGATGATGATGCAGACAGTGAAAGAAGAATTAGCATCGGTGGAAGTGCCCAGGAAGAAGAGGAAAACTTATCTAAAGAGACCGAAACCACACTTTGTCCCACTGAGAATCCAATGTTTGACAGGTAATCGTGTAAACCCCAACCCCCATTTATCTTACTCTAATGGGATTCATTAATACTTCGGTAACTTGTATTGCTAGTAAAATTGGTTTCTTTCCTGTATCAAAAATTGCTATTTGTTACCCAGTAGGTGTTGATTATATCAACTAATTCTCATGAATACTAGAAAAAAATAAAACAGATGCTAACATACCTATAAATATTCTTAAAAAGATTTTAGGGCACCCTAGTATATGAACTTGACTTAAATCACTTTTTTCTTCTCTCTGCTCAGTAACTTTATCCCTCTTATGAGAGTGGTACAGTCTGTTCGCTATAACAAGAAGAAGAACAGTTGTGTGTTACTGGAAGGATGGCTGGTTCACTTTACCAGTAAAGACACTATGGTAAGTTAGCAGCCTGTGGGAACGACTTGTGCTAATTATACCCATTACATACCCAGGAAAAGAACACCCCAGTTTAAACGCCTGTGCTATTCTATGAAGCATCATTCTGAAAATGGAAAATGTAACCTATATCAATGTATAACTTCCCCCCCCGTCTTCCGCTTTCATTAAACTTGTTCTGTAGAGACTTTCCCATTACTTCTCTTCCAACTCTGTACTTTCTACCCGCCCTGTAACTCCACCTTCAACTCTATATTAAAACTGTTAATTATCTGCTAGAACCATATCTTGTAACCTCTTTTTAACAAGTATAATAATAATTTCCTGTACGTCTTCCTGTATCTGCAGTACATGTTCTGTCCTCGCTACACGTTACCCCGTGGCGTGTGTGTAGTTTGACATGCAGATAAACCGCCCTACTTTTCAATAGACAAGGCTAGAAGTCAGTAGATTTACCGAATTATAGGAAATGTGCGGTGAAACTAGAAAACAATAGAGCAGAAAAGATGAATAAACACATGTTCATATACAACTAACATGTCATCATAATACAAGATGGCTGAAACACAACATGTAATAACATGGATGACATGTGGAGAACTGGTCCGCTAGTCACAACTTAAGACAAATACAGCTGCTGCTCCTGAATATAAGAGTCTGTGTAACTGGTGGCAGCTGGGACTGAGAATAACTGTGGAGTAAGTCCACAAGCGTACCAGCGATGCTGCCACATGGGAGCATGGAAGTTACAGTCTGTAAAATGGAGTTCTCTTTCCCAGAATGCCACACTTCACTGAGGAGGGATGGGAACAGCAGAGGGGCAAAATACTGAAAGGCAAAGTCAGCCACTAGATGGAGTGCCTATGTAATTACGCACACTACACGGTACATATAGATGCTGGAGGCATGACAGTACATGTACCTTCAACTTTCATGATCATATATCAACTTCTGGTAAATCCTGAAAAAACTCAATGCATGCCACTATTAAAGTGACTTACAGTGGACCAGGCCAGGTATAGCAAGGCAGAAACTTCACAAACTGATTTGTGGCAATGGTGGCATCCTATGACAGTGCCACATTTAAAGTCACTGAGCTCTTCAGTACGACCCATTATAAAGTTGATAATTAGGAGGGGTGTCCAATACTTTTGGTCATATTGTGTATTTGCTGTTAGGATATTTCTTAAGAAAACAGTGAGACATCGTAATAAAATCTGTTGGTAACTAATATACAACAAGTTTAAAATGTAAGATATTTGTTGCCCTCTCATGGCCACCAAACATCCTTGTTGTGTCACAAGCGCTACTAGTAAATTTCATGCTTTACTGTAGTATTAAGTATTTGTAATGTTAAATTTGTATAAATGCAGATTGTCTTTCTGTTTATATTATGTTTTTGTTTTCACAGCGAAAAAGGCATTATTGGCAGCTCGACAGCAAATGCATCACTTTATTCCATAATGAGACCGGTGGCAAGTTTTATAAGGTTAGACTTTTTATAATAATCCCTACTTCATTTTTCTTTTCCTTTTTTAAACTCTTACTTATACTTATTAGTTATCACTGAATAAATACATTACAGTCTTGTTTATATTAAGCATCCGGTTCATTGCCATCTGTAGAGCATAGAGGGCCCGTGTACATTAATGCAAAATGGCCCGTTTTATTTAACTAAGAATTGAAAAATATTCCAAGGCTCATCCCTCTTCATTAGATATCTTCAAGTCTTTTTAGATCAGATTTTTTAAGATCATTATCTATGGCACATCTTGGCAGATGCACGTTTTGTTGAAAAGTTGGCTCTGCTTCTCTAAAGAGTTAAACCCTTATCGCAAATGATGCACCACATCCCTGTGTATTCTAATTTTTTTTTAATCTAACTTTTAAATGTCCCATTATAAAAAAGTAGTTTCATCTGTTGTGTAAAATGGCAAGTTGTTGACCTTTAACCAATATATACCCTGGGGCTTATAATGAATTAAGACGGGAAATGCGGTCAACATAAAGTTATGAAATAGACAACTATTGCCCAAGATACATGGAAATCAATGACTTTAATGTCTACTTCTCAATGGTTGAAATACCAATATCCAAATATTAAGAACTTCACATGTTTTCTATTTTTCATAAAAAATAGTAAAACATTTAAATTAATTTGAAGGGCATACTGATGGTTATTTTCTTAAAGCATCCATATTAGCTCTCTATTTCCACCTGCTTTACTTAAGGCCTCAAATCTCAACATCCAAGGTGCCTCATATTTGGTGATCTAGTTTAGGAGTCTAGTTGTTGTTTTTTTTACCTTCCTCATGATAGGTAGAACAAGGGTCAAATGTTAAATTGCTGATTCCATTTACTGGACGTGGATGCACATAGGTAAGTGGGGAGGCAAGGTCAATGTTAGACCTAAGAATTGATGGTCACATTTTGAACCATACACCCCAAGCAGTCATGAATAACAGATGCTATTGAATGGTGTGAATACGATTTTAATGGATGGTTCTTACTATTTATGTGTATAGTTTACTTGTAGACACCTGGTTTTACAAATAAGTTAATACACGCTCATGGAGGGTACTGATGTTCTTTTATCATGCATGGATGCAGCTTGGAGATTATGTTTGCTGTGTATAACGGGAGACACTGACTACATTAACAACCAAGTATCCTAAACCAAATGGTAGTTTATTGCTGGGGGTTAAATGATATATTATGTTCCGTGGTTTTTTGGCCTCTGTTAGTTAAAGGGTTATGGAAGCCCAAAGGCTTGTTCTTGGCACACTGCATTATGCTTTTTGGTTACTGACTTTTATGTTTTCGTAATTGTTATCCTGAGTTTGCCCAAATGCTTCATAATGCTCAACCATCAAGGCCTTTTGTGGTCGTGCTCATACAGTAAGCAAAATGACAGCAGGGCTCACTGCTGGGCAGCAGGGCAAAGGTCATGCTGGTGGGACAGTTGGCAGCTATGTCTTTCATCACCACACTGATGACTGCTTCGGCCAGTAAAAATCGTTCTACATGAAAAAAGGTTGACAGCTGCACATTACTGTGTCTCCGCTAGTTGAGCTTTTGCATTATAAAATCAACACTCCTTATATTTACTAAATATTATTACAGGAGTTACCTCTTTCAGACATTCTCCATATCGAAGCATTTGACCTGAAAGCCAGTGGAGTCCGAACGAGTGATGAGACCCCTCATTGCTTTGAGCTGCTGACTGACACATTGGTGTATTATGTGGGAGAGAGGCGTTCTACTCCAGAGGCTGGACAAAATGGTGATATGTGGTACAAAATGATCCGTCAAGCACTGTGGCTCGGAATGAATGAGAACCCAACACCCAAGGCGTCTACACAGTCAAGCATTCCAGGTTAGACAAATTCAATTTTCTGTGTTTTCTTTCCAGGATAGATGCTAATATAGCATAGTCTAATATGATATATATCCCATCGCATTTAAAGTGTTAATTTGTTACTGAGATTTTCATTCCCCACCCCAGAAGATGCATTCCGAGAATAATTTTACAAAAACAGAACTTCTGTCAAAAAGGAAATTGGGACTCCCTGTGGCCAAACACAATTTTAAAACAACTCCATATATAAGTATGCTTAAAAAGAAATCAAAAGACATCAAAGTATCAATCCTACAAAATAGTAAATGAACCAAATATAATGGTGTGGTTACAACAAATTACAGATCAATGTCCCCATGCAGGCCAACGAGAAAGATGCCCACAGCTACCATATTATAGACATATTTCTCATGAGACACATGGGATGGAACACATATGAACAGACATATGGAGCATATACACATAAAAGCATTTTACCCTGCATTTGCTAAAATGTTGGAAGGTTCTACAGAAAGTACTGTACATTTGTATCTTTTCTATGTTCTGATGGGCCAAATTGGTACTTCTGCAAGAAAAGCTGAGCGTTGAGAGTCTTTCCAACTCACACTTTGGTCAGTGCATATATAGATGGCCAGTATATCCCATTAACTGCCTTTCACTGGGCCTGGAAAATCCAGTGATATACCCTACACTCGTATTCTGCTCTCAGACGCTAAGGGCTGATGCAGATTCCTACGGTCTCTAACCCTTGCAAAGTACAGGCTGACCAGGTTTGCTCATTTTCATTATTTTTAAATGCCATTATGTGTATTTACTGAGTGGCATTATTAAAAAACCAGTCTACTTATTTTTTTAATCAATTAAAAATAACATTGATGATACAGAATTTTCTATAAAATGAATTGTTTAGGTTATGCTAATTGAGACAAAAAAGTTTATTTATTTTGATGCAGTGATGCTTATGACCCTTTATTAATATTATTATTATTATTACTATTACACCAATTACTACACAAGTATAAATTGTTGGAATCATGTATTGAAAGCTATAGGTATTGAGTGATTTTTTTTTTAATTACAAATGTAAGTTTTCAGAATATTTATTGATGTCATGGCATCAGTTAAACCTGTTGCATTATTTTCTTTCTCTTTAGGAGTAAGTCTTGAACCACAGCGGAATTTGGTATGTTTTGCATGTCGTCTATGCTCAATATTAAGAAAAAAAATATTTAGTCATATTTTATCTTTTTTTATTTATTAAATCATATTTTTTTCACTTGACTTACATAAAAACATATTTGGGAACCTCCATTAGCTCATCCCCTGGAGCTTCCACTTTTTTCCCCAACTGTTTGTCCTCCTGATGCCTAAAATAATTGACATTATTGGTGCATTTTTAAATGTCAACAACTTGAAAACATAATATTAATTAAATGCTTTCGGGTGGTTGTTATTACTAGCAGTTTTTGTCATTTAATGGGTCAGGAATAATGGGAGGATGCTACTCCTGTGCCTCTTAAAGCGACACACAGAGTGTTTCTAAGCTAGATAGTAGAGTTCTCTTCACTGCCTGGCCCCAGTTAGCCCTGAGTTAAAAACTGGTACCCAATGCCCAATGCCACAAAAGAACACTGTATGGAGATCTGTCCCGACTGATACTTCACTTGCAGCTGGCAGTTGATAGAATATGTGGTGGAGCAGATGTTTCTTCTAATCCTTTGTGCTCGTGGTGGCCTATGGCCCCCGATAGTGTATGATATCACTTGTCCCGGAGCTCAGTCATCTATCTACTACTACTGAGCTGGTACCATGTCAGATACCATTCCAGACATTCCATATTGTTGTAGCACTCATCAGACCTTCTTGCACACAGACAGGATATAAATATACAGTATTGGACAGAAATACAATACTGTAGGATAATATTGTGACAGAAAACTATTTTTTAGCATAAATCTTAACTCTAACATTGCATTGTATTGTTGCAGGACATCAGTCACATGTATCAGATTTTCCCAGATGATGTATTAGGATCAGGACAATTTGGAACTGTTTATGGAGGTATGCCATTTTCTGTTATCCAATTGGTAATAGATGTATAGTATGGTTTTGATGCTAATCAGAAAGGCTGCATGTGCTTTAATGAACCATCAGGCTTGATCATCTATAGAAACAAATTGTAACACCGTGGATTGGTGCATATAGATATGAAAATACACATTTGTCTATTGCAGGAAAACACAGAAAAACTGGGAGAAATGTCGCCATAAAAGTTATCGACAAACTCAGATTTCAATCAATTCAAGAGAGTCAACTAAGGAATGAAGTGGCCATTCTACAGGTAATAACAAAATAAAACTGAGAACGTGCAAAACAGCTGCATGGACAGGTAACAGTCAGCCAACATCACAGCTGGTTTAGGCTGCGTGTTTTTTTACAACAGGGTAACAAACTATTCAGTTAATACAATTTGGCCATGTTGTGTTTATTGAGCAGTAGACCTCTTCTGGATCTGGGAGTGCTAAAACCTTATGAAAGGCATGGACCCCATCCTATTCCTGGTGGGACTGGGGGTTACAATTAAAAATATTGGGTATCTATGCCCCCATTCCCATTGGGATAAGGGGTTTTAAAAACCCTTTAAAGAGGCACAGACCACATCTTATACCTTCGTAATTCGTGATAGTGTCAATTTAAACAAATAAATAATAAAAGGCCCTACCCACCCCTTCGACTTTGGGTACCAGAAGAGTGGACAGTGAAAAAAGTGATCTGATCTAAGTTTGATGGTGCTCTTTCAGTATTTAAAGCAAACATTGCACCCTCTTTTGACATGAATGGGCCCTATTGAGGTCCATTGACCCCTTTTAAGTCAATTAAGCCTACTCGATGATGATTGCAAGGAGGCAATTTTTGTGACATTAAATGGTCCCCTTTTCCATCAGAATCTGCGCTTCCCGTGTGTGGTTGTCCTTGAAGCCATGTGTGAAACTCCTGAACGTATTTTTGTGGTAATGGAGAAGTTACATGGCGATATGCTAGAGATGATCCTTTCTAGTGAAAAGGGAAGACTTCCAGAAAGGATCACCAGATTTCTCGTCACCCAGGTAGGCATTATTGTATGATCAGGCTCATGCGGGGCTCTTGTCAGCATAGCAACCAATGGAATGCTTCTGTTGATTAGACCGTTCATTTGGTTGGTATGGTGATAATACCACTTTTCCCGTAATCATTTGATATACATGACACCATGTTATCAAGGCAATATTTTTCTGTTTTCAAGGACCATGTTCCTAGTCATTGTTTGTAGATAGTATGTAATAATCATCTGCCTAATGACTGCCCTTAGGAGTCAGGCTGGGGTATGCATGTAAATGTAAAGTATTTTTGCAGTGACGATCTACTAATGTTTAGGCTGAAATGGCAATTGCTAGCACAACTGAGTCTATTCACAAAAGGAAGAGTAGGTAGAAGAGTTATGGAGTTCTCCATTCCAGTATGAAGGTCCATCCCCAGGTCTACTGCAGAAAGAACGCATTGTATAATCCTGTATAATGCATAGTTTAATCACTTACATTCCTTTAAAGCTTCTTTCCCCAATAGATTATGTACTATACAGGGCTACTTCAGCCCTTCTTGTTGTAGACATTAACCAGTATTGTTGATAATGGATTGTGAAGTGAGGCAGTTGAACCCACATCTCTCCAATAAACTCTCCCTTTACTGGATAAACCTAAAGTTATGATTTAATGGATTTTATTGGGAAATTACAATTACCTGACAGTATGATGGCGGTGGGCTTTTTTAAGATGACAATGTGGTGTTCCACCAAGTTATCATTTAAAATAGAGGTGTAAGTTATTTAGTAAACTGAAGGTAGGTGTGGGGGTATAATATATATTAAAATGCAAAGGACAAAGTTAATATCTACATTGGTATTCAACTGAAAAGTGACATTACCGAAGTAAATATTGAGAATCACATAGTATCATTTGTCCTTCTATGTCCAGTTTTATGAGAGTAAGTGTACTTTGTTCAACAGATACTAATTGCCCTGCGGCATCTCCACTCAAAAAATATTGTTCACTGTGACCTTAAACCAGAAAATGTCCTTTTGGCCAGCGAGGATCCATTCCCACAAGTGAGAACAAAAAACGATCATATGTTCGTGACCTTTACTGCTCCTGGTTACATTTGTGTTTTTCTTCTTAAGCTAACTTTTCTTTCTGTTTATCCTCGTTATAATGTTTGTTTACTCAGTTATTTATCAAAATGTAACCACACCTGGTTTGTATATTCCTAAAAGGCTAGCCAGTCACAATTTTTATATCGGGGATCAGTGGAACAAATATTGTTTGTGCTATTGTTTCTCAGAGACAAGAGCCGGGAATTTTACGTAATTACAGTACTTGCTTTGAAATTTCTCCTATGCAGAAGAAATATAGACACTCTGTCCATAATGGATGGATCTAGTAGTCCTGTGTAGTAACGTTGTACGTGGTTTACCCTTGAAGGATTAAACATTTCTTTTCTATTACCCATATTTTTTACAATTTAGCTACTCCTGTGGGTTATTTTTATGATAATCTCTGTTATTGCTCTTCGTTATTCTTTTAAATTTTGGTTCCTCCTTTTCTCTGTCTTTATACATCATGTTCCTTTGGTTCCTCGATATTTTTTATAGCCTCATTAGCAAACTGTTTCCTTACTAAAATTTTTGCTTTATCTTAATCTTCTTCAAGATTAAGCTCTGTGACTTTGGCTTTGCTCGTATTATTGGTGAGAAGTCTTTCCGACGGTCAGTTGTTGGAACCCCTGCTTACTTGGCCCCTGAAGTTCTGAGGCACAGTGGCTACAACCGTTCTCTTGATATGTGGTCTGTTGGAGTAATCATCTATGTGAGCCTCAGTGGTACATTTCCATTTAACGAGGATGAAGATATCAATGATCAGATCCAGAATGCATCTTTCATGTATCCAAAAAACCCATGGAATGAGGTTTCAGATGATGGTGAGTAAATGCTCCTGTGGGAGATAATAAGGAAAGCTTTGCCTTCTTTGTAAATCGTATGCGAGCATTGACTAGTGCAAAATCACGGGATGTCACAGCACACACAATGTTTTCTCAAACGTCTCATGTATTGTGCAATCACAAGTTGTATGGCATCAAAACATATGTGACACAAATGGTGGTGGTGCTTCACCCTTGTAAACATGAACATTTCACCTTTAATGGTGGAGAAACACATACAGCACTTTTATCTGTGTCATTGTATGAAGAAATGGACAAATTACGAGGACAAAACTATTTGACATTAAAGGTGTCCTCATATGGGAGGCATCAACATTCAGTTGGTTTATATGAAGTTTATGTGGTAGTTTATATAACTTTCAGTAAATCTCACTGATCTATATAATATGCATTATATTGTACCAATTAAGTCCTTTTACAGGAGACACTCCCAGACATTGACTCGTCATAATTCTTAGTTAGGTCAATAAGTTTGAATATCAACTTTTCCACAAACCCCTGCAAACTCCCACAATTAAATGAATAAACTCGATAGTCATTTTAGTTTCTAGAGGAGCAGAGACGTAGCTAGCTCTTTTTGTGCCTGAGGCAAGAATGAAAAATTGTGCCCCCCCCAGCTATTTTTACAGAGGCTATTTTATTTATACTGCCCTTACGCACACCTGCCCATAAACACACATATACACATACACTGCCCTTATACACAACTGCCCACACACACACTGCCTTACACACACCTGCCTATAAACACACATATACACATATACTGCCCTTACACAGGACTGCCCCCACGCACACACTGCCTTTGCACACACCTGCCCATAAACACACATATATACACATACACTGTGTGTGGCAATTTAAACATACATAGGATAGGCATAAGGCTATCCCGAATCAAGGATCAATAAAAATGAGCAGACTTAGACAGGCCTAAATCTGCTCATTTTTACTGTGTTTCTATGTTTCTATCTATATTTGTCTTTGTACGGAAGTATTCAGACTCCCCCTCATTATATACAGCATGATTCACCAATGTCAACAAGGTTTTGAAATGTTATATTTAGATGTCACTCTGTCAATATTTGTGTTTTTTGCCACCTTAAGGTAATACCAGCATCTGGGAGCTTTCTGCAGCAAAATAATGCATCATGAATTATTAGTAACGGTGATCACTGAAATTGTTTTCGACCAATGTAGCAGTCCATAAAAGGTTTGCCAAAGCAACGAAAGGGAGCTAACTACAGTGCAAGTTGATGATGCAACGTAGTGGTGGATTTAATTTATGCCAGTAATCTGTCTGATTTTGTTTTGCTTTTTTACTTTATTTTCAGCAATCGCACTTATTAACAGTTTGCTGCAAGTGAAAATCAGAAAACGGTTCAGTGTCAGCAAAGCTCTCAGTCATCCCTGGATGCAGGCATGTATTTTACATTTGTTCTTTCTCAGTATTTGATTGATCTGTCAGATGGCCAGGGTTCACCTTCATAACTCAAATGTTTTGGGGAACATGTTTACACTTACAAAGTGATAGTGTAGGCGTAATACATTATATATAAAATATATATATATATATATATATATATATATATATTGTGACACAATACCCCTTCACTTGGTACTCTGTCCGGGAATCTTTACGCTACAGGCTCGGCCTGTTTTTATTTTGTCACCACAGGCATAACAAAAAATAAATAAATCAAAACAAAAAGCCTCGCTCTTGTGAGCACCAACTAATACAGGGCTCTCCAACCTAACTGCAGTTGGGCGGCCTTTCTGTTCCCAACAAACAAAATAACAAATTGTATGCAATAATGGCAGCACTCAGTATTTTGGCCTCTCCCTCTCTCTCTCTCTCTCTCTCTCTCTCTCTCCCTCTTTCTCCCTCTCCCTCTCCACCTCTCTCCACCTCTCTCTAAGGGAGCCAAATGATCTCCCCTGCTCTGAGACCAGGAGGCTACTTAACTGCCTCTCCCAGTAATTAGTGGATACAGGTGAGTGCTAGGAGAGTAACCGTGAATCTCCGGACTGGATTCCCACCCGCTGGTCTTTGGCTGCTCACAAGATGTGGAGTGGAGCACTGGCCCACCCTACTCTCCAAGTGCTCCACCCCAGGGACCCAAAATACACAAACAACAGATATCCAACAATTCCATTATTAACAAGACATCTCCCTGGGGCTGGTAAAAACTATTGAGGGTAACATGCTGCAAAATATAAGGGGATATATATACACTCCCTACATTATCATCCCCTGCTTTCTGTCACACATATATATATATAATCTTTATCCCTAGCCACTGCGTGAAACTGCTAGCTAAGAGCTTGGATCTAAAAGTTACTCTACCTATGGTAATTTCTGGTTAATAGTAACATCACTCCCTACAAACAGGTAGTATGGATTGTATACATTAGATGTGCTTATAACTGGTTCCATAAAATCTTCTCCAAACACTAGTTACCCCATACAACACCATTACATGAATGTGGGCACACAAAATGATATTAAACCTCCAGGGCTAATTGAACCTCCAGATTCTACACAATGTATAGAGGCACCAAGAGGTTAATAATGCAAGTATCCTGCAAACTCACACTAAGTCACAATACACGTAATGATGACGTTAATACTGGTCATTTACTTACTAAACTGGTATGTTTATCTTACTTAAGGACTTCCAGACCTGGCTGGATCTTCGTGAGTTAGAGACAAGGGTAGGCCACAGATACATCACCCATGAGAGTGACGATGCCCGTTGGCAGAAGTTTGCGGAAGAATGTGGTTTTGTATACCCACAGCACTTTGTCGTGGGCCCACAATTTGATGAAACCGAAGAGGAAGACGAAGGTCAGGGGTGAATAATTCAATTCCCCTTCTCTTTTTTTGTTGAAGAATTATTCACAGCAAAGACAAACTACTCAAGGACCAAAAATTTGGGAACGTCTCAAAACACAAAGAAAATACGGACACACTATTTAAATCTGAGTCACTCGATCTTGTTGGCTAATAATATTAATTAAAATTAATTGTCTATATTAAAATAAGAGAGGTATCCTCCCACACAATGCAAAGAACTTTGGTCTCTGATGGCATTGCGTTTGTTTATATGCAGTCATATACCCGTGTTTTACCGTGTAAAAAAGTTTTTCCTAGTTGTTGTTCTGTGCTTTCATAATTATTGAATTTATTATCATACTACCTATTTTATAATGTAATAATAGAACGTTATCGTGTATAATAGACTGTCTTCATATACATATATTGTGAAGCATGATCATGAAAGATAATGATTTTGGTTCACGTACAAATATGGTTAGTTCTATCTAGCGTTCACACTTTATCTTCTTAAGAAATATATATATTTTGTGGTTATATTGATGAAATAAAATTATTTATCTCAGCCATGGAATGTTTCATATTAAATAGAGTGATACATTATTGTGATATATTAAAATAACCTATTATGGTTTATAATGAAATAAACACCTAGAAAAAAAACTGCATCGGTACTATTAGAGATACTGAATACTGGTTCGTACAGCACACAGATCGGCACATACTGGCGCCAGAAAGAAAATGCAAGAACAGGCAATTTGGTGCCCCTGTAAGGGCCGACTCTGCTCCATGTTAACATAAAGTGTGATGTTGTTGGATGCCCCAAAGTTGGAGTAAATATGCTCCCGGCAATGCATGCGACTTGTGAATTTACTGCTACCTGTCCAATCGTTCCTTACATTAAAATGATGGTCACCATTTTATTTAAAATGTTAGTTGTTTGGAAGGTCAAGATGGGCTAGTCTATATTGTAGTCATTTAATGACCATTAGTGGTCACAACAGCTTTACAGAAATATATCTAATTTTATTTTTCTACTGCTGAATTAAATGCTTGCCTAATCCTTCTTTGTAACGTTACCTTTATATTGAGTGTGGGCCATAATGACAGCGCCTAGGTTCATTGTCTTATTTATTTATTGTAAATAAAAGTTTATTGAGAATGTTTGCTACTACTGTTGCAGTTGTATAGTATTTCCAAAATTATAATCATTATTATCATTGGTTTGTATAGCATCATCATATTCCATGGCGCAGTACAACGGGAAAACAAGACATAACGATACCTGGGAACCCTCCAGGGGGTCACTACTATGAACCCAACAAGTAGAAAATCACGTAACTTAGACCTAAGAAAGGTTGTAGGTTTCCAGAAGCCTCCTTGCGGAGCTAGAAACTTGCCAGAAACAGTTGAAGAACAAAGACTTTCTGCAGATTCTATGTGGTGGCCATTGTCCAATGCTAACTTACCACAATAATTAATGTCATCTTGGTGATGCCCTCACTTGGTGGCACAAGTGTTGTGCGTTTGAATGGAGGACGTCAATGTGCTGTAGTGTTTTTCTGCTAAAATACACTTTTCATATATACTGTACTGTGGATAATTATACACGGTCCTTTGAATAAGTGCTGTGGCCAGTGGTGACTCTAGAAACAATATATAGGGGGGGGGCACACAAGATACCACAGTCAAACTGGGGGGGCATTAATAATTTCCAACATTAAATCATACCACTGAAAAAGCATATATAATGTGCTATGGAATGATACTTTTGTTATTGGACAATACAATACTTGATCATTCAATATGGGAAGCCTGAAGCCACAGTTTAGTACGACTAATCCTTGAAATAAATATTATAGAGTAAACAACACAATACCTTAACTTTTCCACTACATGATTTCAGGCCCTAATATTAGACCCTGCTGCCGATATATAAATATTAGATCCTGCTGATATATATATATTAGCCCCTGCTGCCCATATATATTAATATTAGCCCCAGTTGCCGATATATATATATAAATATTAGACCCTGCTGCCGATAACAGGTATAGATCAACAAAATAACACACAAACCCAGCTTTGCATGTATAGATCTATTGAACGTCACTTGTGATCTCAGCACTGAAGGTATATATCAAATAAACAGAATCAGACATACAAATCCTGTATTTGCAGGTATACAATAATAATAATATATGAAATGTAGCATCGCAGGTATAGATCAAATAAATACATGGAAACAGCATTGTAGGTATTAATCAACTGAACAAGACATACAAACCCTGTATTTGCAGGTACACATAAATAATGTATGGAAACATAGCATAGCAGATATGGATCTACAGAAAAACCCACAAACCCAGCTTTGCAGTGTAGATCAATTGGAATTCACATAAAAACTCGGCATTAAAGGTATATTTAAAACCCCCTAAATTACAGGCATAGATCACAGGTTGCACATCCCAAAGTCAGCCCTGGCGTCCACACTGCCCACATAGAACCTGGCCAGCACCCAGATAACACACATAAGATTTGCCAAGTCAACTTTGTCCCCAAACAGCCTGGCCTGTGCCATATTTGTCCCATATACACCCTGCCTGTGCCATCTTGGTCCCCAAGGCTCAAACATCCTGCTAGTGCCATCTTTGCTCTTCCACAATTATACATCTATGATACACACAAACACATTAACTCATGCTCTCTCATTCAGACAATTCATCCACACATTAACTCATGCTGTCCCTCATTCAGACAATTCATCCACACAGACAATTCATCCACACATGTAAACTCATGCTCTCTCATTCAGACAATCATCCACACATTAAACTTCATGCTGTCCCCATTCAGACAATTCATCCACACATTAAACTCATGCTCTACCCATTCAGAAATTCAAGCCACACTTAACTCATCCTGTCCCTCATTCAGACAATGTATCCACACATTAACTCATGCTGTCCCTCATTCAGACAATTCATCCACACATTAACTAATGCTCTCCCTCATTCAGACAACTCATCCACATATTAACTCATGCTGTCCCCTATTCAGACAAATCATGCTCTCCCTAATTCAGACAAATCATCCACACATTAACCATGCTCTCCCTCATTCAGACAATTCATCCACATATTAACTCATGGTCTCTCCCATTCAGTCAAATCATGCTCTCCCTAATTCAGACAATTCATCCACACATTAACCCATGCTCTCCCTCATTCAGACAATGCATCTCAATCATTCACAATTTACTTCAATTCAATATTCTCATTATTTATCCCACTCCCTCCCTTATCACTTTCTATCCCCACTCCCTCCCTTATAACTTTCTAACCTCTCTCACTCCTCTCCCCCTTTGTATTTCACTCACCTTTAAGTCCTGCGGCCGGAGAAGGAGGCTTCCATCTTCCTGCTCAGCCGCGGCTGCTTCACCGCTGGGCGCCGGATATGATGTCATATACCGACGCTCAGCATGAAACACTGGCACTGCGACGGAGGTAGAGGCCTCGTGGAGAAGACTGAGGGGGGCCGAGCGGTTGCTAGGCGCCCCTCTCCTCCAAGTCAAAAAAGCTACAGGGGGGCCCCCTTGCCCCCTATAGCGACGCCACTGGCTGTGGCTCTTTTATCCACATTTTAATGTAAAGGAATGCATAAGGTGGCCACATATCCCACTGTAGATAGAGTTTTGTGCAACAGTGCCACCTAGAGGCAATTATGGTAAATCACATCACAGAAAACAGCTGAAAAATATACTGTACATAGTTCTCGTAGCCAGTTTTTAAAAAATATATATTATTAGTTAATTTTATTTTTAGGCAAAACGATTTGGCCGGTTTAATGTATTTACTAATGGACTTTCTACTACATCCTTAATATTGTTTGTTTATATCCATTTTTTTGGGTCGCATGTGGATAAAAATGTTAAAAAGTGTGTCAGGTAGATGCATAGATTTTCTATACAAGATGCTCTCAGAAGTCTGAGGGGGAAACCCTGACTCTAAACAAGGTAAAGAAAGTTTGGTTTAATAGATTAGGTGGGTTGTTTGTTTTTTAGGTAAATGAAAGTTATTTTCACTGAAAAAAAGGCATCAGTCAGGAAGGCAGGGACTGTGTGGTTCAAAGACAACTAGAAATACAAAATTAATGTGTCTTTTACTGGCCCACTCATACCTGCAAAAATTATAATTATTAATATTTCCATATCCTCTCTCTGTAATGGTAAAAAAATAAAACATTGGCCCGTACGGGGATCGAACCCGCGACCTTGGCGTTATTAGCACCACGCTCTAACCAACTGAGCTAACCGGCCGATGGGGAAGCTTCGGCCAAAACTGGATAGAACTCTCATATTTACTACTTTGGAATTCAATTCTCTGCACGGTGCTTTATGACGCAAACGAATAGTGGAGCTGCTGATGTTGATTTCGTTTTAAAACTAAACATTCGGAAGTGGCATAGAGGGCATAAAGTTCGTGCTTGCGCCCAACTACAGCTCTATGAATAGTCGGGGTGTTTCTCAGTTGTTACCAAAATGAATACTTGGAACCTATTGGCTGCGAGCAGAATGACACGCCCCCCCTCTGCACGGTTACCTGCTGTACCTGCTGTTAGTCCGGCAGTTCCTGCTGCACTATGCTGGCCCGCGGTGCGTGTTTCCTGCTCGCCTGCTGCCTGTGCTGGGATGGGGCGCGCTGTCTGACCGGGAAACTGGTTGGCGGGTGGTCGCCGGCGGACTTGACAAGTCCTTCGGTGCAACAGATGGCGGCTTTCAGCGTGGGGGCGTACAACAAAGAAAGCTCCGGCAACACCTTGTACAGGATGGTGCAGCTTCTAGGGGCCGAACAACAGGTACCCGGACAACCAGCTTAACGGGTGACAACCAGCCTAACGGGTGACAACCAGCCTAACGGGTGACAGCTCGACTGTCATTATTATCATCTTTATTTATTATAATATTTATTTATTACCCTTTTTTAGAGTCTGTATAGAAAATGTGACAGAAACAATAACGCTTAATGTAACAACAATGCTTTAACCCCTTCAGTCCCAGGGGTTTTTGGTAGCTCCGGTCCCGAAACCATTTAGCTATTTTTGCGCTTTGTCGGTTCAGCGATTATTCCGCCTTTTTTCCTGTGAATTGTGTACTCCATGTAAACTGTATATTGTTTTTTTTTCAAGGCGAGATAGAGCTTTCTTTTGATGCCGTAGTTAGCTAAAAATTTAGGATAAGAAATTTTGTAAAAACTAGCGAAAAACCTCTCCGAATTTATCAATTCAGGTGTCCTGATTTCAGAAATACCTCATTTATATATATTTTCCATACTTTCCCAGCACTTATAGGGAACATACTATAAGGTGTACATTATTAGTAGAATTTTTACATTAGGTACGATGGGATTGCTACTCTAATTTTAAACAAACAAACCAAAAATACCCACAAAAGTATATATTTTTGTAAAGCAGACAACCCAGACTATCCTGTCAGGGGTATTTGGGCATTCTTCATGCAGCTATTTGGCCACCAATCACTGTCCTAGGTGGCCGTAGAAATTATTTCCTGCACTTTTTTTTCACAAACACTTGGATTTTTTGCACAGGGTACGTGTTACGGCGGAGAAACCCGGCCAAAATTGTTTAGCTGCATCTCCTGATTCATCATCATTAATTGTGTCTTAAAGTCTCTTCCGGGATCAGAATTGGCAAAACACCTTGACGTGTTTCTGCTGAGTTTGCATACTCCAACCAGAACAATTCCCCCCTCCCCCCGAGTATTCCTGGTCGGTGTGGCCCTTGAGTAATATAGCGTAAAGAATAACCCACTTTTTTAGGGCGTATGGAGTAAATTCACCTGTTATGTATGATCTTGTATTCATAAAGGTGGTGGCTGGAATGAATTACAGGCTTAATATGATCCTTGGAAGCACCGAATGCCTCAAGAGTGACAACAAGCCTATTGAGAAGTGTCCCTTGCAAAGCAAAATGCAGCTGAAGGTGAGGTAACTTTATGTTGTTGGGCAGGCATGTAAAAACTAGCTTAAAGTATCTTATGATGTCATTATTTAACTAATTATCTCATATATGACTGATATGCACGGTATCTGCAATATGTCTTCTGCAGCTGCATGTTTTTGATGACTTGGTCAGTGGACAGTGTGCATTTACCGTTTATTTACATCGGTTGTATTCTATACATGAATAAGAATCCTATGGCCGCATCATCGCCCGTTCGTTGGTGGGCATGATGTTCTAGTAGTAATCATGGGTGCTGCCGGCGGCCTGACCTAGAGCAGCAATCCATCATCGGTGCCGCCCGCGACGTATGAAATCATGGAACCTCAACTCCCAATGTGAGTTCCTGTCCTCGAGATAAGGAGCTCAGCCTCTAACTCTACAGACATTTTACAGGGTGGGGTGTTTCCACTCACGACTCTTCCCAAAGTGCGTTTATGATGATACATGCTGGATGTAGACCGGAGTAACAGGTTCATTTTGTTTTTAGGGGTATGTTATTATAAGATTGTTATTTTTCCTCCTTGATGCAAATCAAAGCTCTTATATAAAGCACTGGTTTCCCTTTAATGGGACAATTGGATTCTTTTGTCAAAGGTCACTCCTAACTTGCACATTTCTCTTATTTTGCAGAAAATACAGTGTAAGTTTCAGATCTACCACGTCCCATGGGTACCATCCACTACCATGTCAAAGAAAGAATGTGTACCAGTTTAATTACATTTTTCATGCTATGACTTCAAATTTTGTCTAATTCTGCTTAACCCCTTAATGACAAAGCCCGTACATGTACGAGCTCAAAATGCATTGTTTTCAGTGGGTTTAGGGGCTGCCCATTGTCCTTAAGGGGTTAACATTTGCATGGGTTTATGTTGAATAAATGATTATTAATTGGCTGTTCTTCTGGAGTTACGTTAAACCTGACGGTCGATTTAACTTTGAGTAGAGATTACTTTTTTGCTTTTCTTTGGTCTTTTAATGCTTGTGGAATGAATTCCTTTCCAATAACTTGCACCTCCATTCTGGTTTACTTTTTCGCACGGGTGATACAGGTCTTGATTAACTCTTTCAATAAATGAAATGATCATTTCATTCCCTCGCATTGTCTTTCTCTTATTCTAACAGCAGTTGAATGATCGGAAACATTCAAATAAGGAAAAAACGAAGAAATCAGGAAAGGGGCAAATACTTTTTCATGTGTGGGTGCGAATCAGTTATGTTTGCCGGCTGCACAGAAGACTTTCCATTCGAGTGCTATGGAAGACATATTTACAGCCATATATTCCAGCACACAGAGACACAGTCATTTATTTTATATTTTCCATATATAAAAAATATTTACAGCCCAAAGAAGTTAAAATACACATACAAATATACATCCATAATACACACACGAAGACAACTACACCTCCAAACGGCTATAAAAATAAACATACGCATGGCATTGATCTTACAAACTTCCACGTGCCCTGCAGTAGGGAGGCTTCGGCTTGCCTTTTATAAAGGCAAATAAAGGCTTTTTTGATATTACCGGTACTTTAAGATATGTATATAAAAATGTATTTAGTTCCCCAACGTAGGTTAGGAATTGTTTAGCAGATTACCCGTCCAAAATTATTAACCAACAAACTATGGCATTTCACTAGGAGCATCAGGACACTTGTCGTGCAGCCACTTGGCCGCCAATCCCAAGTTAGCCACAGTATTTTATGTATTTCGTTCACCACACATTTTGCATCGGTTAATATTTTCTTTTGCGCAGATTTTTTATTCTCTTCTTCAAACTATATTTCTGGAACACATTGCATAACACTCAACGCAGGGTGCGCAAATATAATAGAGATCTTTCCTAAAGAAACAATGCTAAGGGGAAAAAATAATAAAATGTACCCTTTTGCCCCATTGCTGCGCCCGCTTTTGAGAACTACCGTCATCATCCACATTAGCAGTCTGGCTGGTGGTGAACAGAAATCTACACAAAAGCCCATCCGGCCAAACATATTTATAGTGAGGATCAGACAAGGTTTTCTTGCCAACCAGCCACATGATCTTAGTATAGATCAGCTAGAACCATATAGGTACACAGTTTTTAATGGCATGGTAGAATGCCATACTAGGCTCATTTTTACTGATGATTACTTTACGTTGAGCATCAAATTGAGGCTCCTATACTTCTCGATGTCTTGTGTTTACACAGGACTTCCGGGGGTTAAGGGGCAATGCCAGCGGTGCGCTGCACCCAGAGCGAGCAGCAGCGGTGCGAGTGGATAGGCACACCTATTCACGATGGCGCAGTACGCTGTGAAAATACATAGGCATCGCACACAGCAAATTATGCACAAACCACCATCTCGAATAACGGGGCCCCTCGGCACATGCAGCCCATGTTGGCTCTTTAATAAAATAATAGTGACTAAACCAGATGGTGTTGTGCCAAGATTTACTAAAGATGGTGGGTCTTGTGAAATAATTTCTGAAGTTTCTTAATTGCATCATCACCGTGCAATCACACCTTGGGGCTGTTCCCCATCTCGACCTCATTACCTGAGACAGACCCACAATTACTACAGGGGAGAAGGAGTAGACTCCTCACGCAATGCAAAAGATGGCATTATTATTATTATAATTTGACACATGTACAGACAAAATATCAAGGAAACAAAAATATAATGTGTTATATATATATATATATATATATACACACACACACACGCACACACGTGATGACGCACAACATAAAAGTCAATTCATTCTAGATTTTCTACAGATATCTCAGTAGTATCAATGGATGCAATCTTGTGTATTTTAATTTTAAATTCTTTAGCCAAATATTTCTCGGAAGAATGTAATAGAACAGCACATACAATCATAACAAAACCCAAAACCAGTTTCTATAGCAGTAACCTGTCAGTGTCTACGTTTCCAATGATCAGAAAACGTATACATGTTGTATAAAAATAAGTACCACCACATATTTAGCCCTTTGCACATAATCGTTTTCTATGCAATCACAACATGTTTGGCATGTTAATAAAGCCAAGTGGTGGCTAGTTAATGGGACTACATGGAATACAAAATTTATATAAATAAATGAGTGTAAGTATATTAATTATATATATATATATATATATATATATATATATAATTACATACACTCATTTATTTCTACATTTTTTCACATAAATCATGGGTCATATGATCAATGTTTTCAGAAAATCCTCTGTATATTAATCATGCGCGTGCAATAATAAATAAAGAGGGGATTAACTGAACAAACATTGCATAGATTTTTTTTGGGGGGGGGATGTAAAACCCTTGTGGATATTCAGAGTTTAAAGCAGGAGCTTTGGCGATTGAGAGTATTATCAAAATTATCAATAAGAAAGCAGGGGCTGTTACCCACAGGCCCGGACCACCGGAACTTGAAAAAAGTATTGCTTGCACTTTATCTGACAAATCCATCAAAAAGTTGTGATTATGGGGGGGAAAAAACGTCTTCCTCTAGTTATGTTAATAGAGGACCTGCAGCTATATTACATGAATAATGTCAGCTTCCTGGAAAGTATACCGCGAAGGTCCTCGTACTTACAAAGCCACTTACTGAAGTGTCTCAATTCAAAACAATACGGAGCATAAACACAGAAAGCGCAATAACCATCGCTGTTTAGTATATTACTCCTAACATGTTTTAAGCCACCTATATCTAAAAGAAAGACCCATATACAAATAGATCCCAAAACAAACCGTTTTAACCAAACAAATTTAAATAAAAAAATATGAAGTATTCTATGACCACAGATGTCAACGGCGTGAGCAAAGCCTGACAACGGGTTATACTTATTGAACCGCACACAAGGCAAGCAACAATGTTCCTACCGACAAAAATAACAAAAAAAATGATACACGGTCCTTTGAATAAGTGCTGTGGCTGTTTTATCCACATTTATCCATATAGGTACACAGTTTTTAATGGCATGGTAGAATGCCATACTAGGCTCGTTTTTACTGATCATTACTTTACGTTGAGCATCAAATTGAGGCTCCTATACTTCTCGATGTCTCGCGTTTACACAGGACTTCCGGGGGTTAAGGGGCAATGCCAGCGGTGCACAGCAGTCCCCTGCACCCAGAGCGAGCAGCAGCGGTGCGAGTGGATAGGCACACCTATTCACGATGGCGCAGTATGCTGTGAAAATACATAGGCATCGCACACAGCAAATTTTGCACAAACCACCATCTTGAATAACGGGACCCCTCGGCACATGCAGCTCATGTTGGAGAGTGATGCAGAATGTTGGTTCTTAATAAAATAATAATAGTGACTAAAACCCGGTTGTGTTGCGCCAAGATTTACTAAAGATGGTGGGTCTCGTGAAAGAATTTCTGAAGTTTCTTAATTGCATCATCACCGTGCAATCACACCTTGGGGCTGTTCCCCATCTCGACCTCATTACCTGAGACAGACCCACAATTACTACAGGGGAGAAGGAGTAGACTCCTCACGCAATGCAAAAGATGGCATTATTATTATTATAATTTGACACGGACAGGTCTCTTCTCATCAAAATATCAAGGAAACAAAAATATAATGTGTAAAATATATATACACACACACGCACACACATGATGACGCACAACATAAAAGTCAATACATTCTAGATTTTCTACAGATATCTCAGTAGTATCAATGGATGCAATCTTGTGTATTTTAATTTTAAATTCTTTAGCCAAATATTTCTCGGAAGAATGTAATAGAACAGCACATACAATCATAACAAAACCCAAAACCAGTTTCTATAGCAGTAACCTGTCAGTGTCTACGTTTCCAATGATCAGAAAACGTATACATGTTGTATAAAAATAAGTACCACCACATATTTAGCCCTTTGCACGCATAATCGCTTTCTTTGCAATCACATGTTTGGCATGTTAATAAAGCCAAGTGGTGGCTAGTTAATGGGACTACATGGAATACAAAATTTAATATAATAAATGAGTGATGTATATAATTATATATATATATTATTATATATATCATACATACACTCATTTATTTATACATTTTTTCACATTAGTTATCTGACAAATCCATCAAAAAGTTGTGATTATGGGGGGGAAAAAAACGATTTGGCCGGTTTAATGTATTTACTAATGGACTTTATACTACATCCTTTTAGGGCTGCAACTAACGATTATTTTCATAATCGATTAGTTGGCTGCTGA
>VKOC01020854.1:0-34088 GCA_009364415.1 Spea multiplicata | reverse complement strand
ATTTATATTATAGATAATAAGATATCTATTGAAGGTAAGCTTTAACTGGTCCACTCACTGTAGAAGCCAATGGAATGAGCCAGTACATTGTGCTATTTTTCAATACAACCCCTTTATATGCATGACCATCGATGTTACATTAAGGGTTCATAGAGGCTGTGATTTGTAATTATACTTAGCCTTTGGAACCAAATTTTATTATTTCACTATATATTAAGTAAAGTTTTTTCCCCCCATGAAATTGGTTATTATAATTTGAATGGGGTAATATAAATAAGCTGTATAACAGTCTTCATTTCATTAGATAATGTACAGGTAAAAATAGTATATTTTACTTAAAATATAACATAACTATGGTATTGGTTATAACATTTTTGTTAAATGTCTTACAAAGTATTTCCATCTCTGGTGTTTGTCCCTTTGAATGATTTTGCAATGAGAAATGTAGGTGTATGTATGTGACAACACATTCTATTACTGTCAAAAGACACCAACATACCGAGGTTCCATTTGTAAAGCTTTATACAGGACCAATTAGCAATTCATGCTGTAATAATTCTAATAAGAGCCGAAAAGTCTTCCTTCAAGACTCAATTAATCTAAAGTTGTGAAAGAAGTATTATGGTTGTTAAGTAATGAAGAAGGGGCTGAGTGGCTAAATAACACCATTTATAAAATTTCACACTGAAAATAAGCCTATAAAGGGCCAATAAGTATTGTGAAACCTCTTCAGAGCGGAATGAATTGAGTGATCTTTGAAGCTATTATTGTCCTGTAATATCCCCATGCAGTTACATACCAACATGTGACAGTTGTGCTCATAATGCTAATATAATGGACTGAATCTATTTTTTTTTGAAGTGACAGCAGAAGTGGCAGCTGGTCTGCATCAGTTCATGGTTTCTACTCAATTACAATTTCCTTACTAGTAAATTTGTGAGGTCCCTAAACACAACAGTCTGTCTGCTTAGAACAAACACTGCATGGAACATCATAATGCAACTTCAATATTTTTTGTTTTTGCAAACAAGCAATTGAATTAAGATTTCAATCATAATGTTTATTCTTTTTTTCTGCTTACAGGCCTGGTAAAAGGATTTTTGCCACCCCTTCCCTCCATCCCTTTGCACCCTAGGGGCAGGATCATGTAAGATCATACATATGACAACCCCCCCTTGTGTTGACAGCGGCCTTTTGCCAAGCCTTGCGTTTCATTGGTCCCTTACCATGCTGCCAGCGAGTAATACTGAGCACTGACTATAGATGGCGCTGGCCCTGTTTGCTTAATTTCATTTCCTTTTAGTTTTTCCTTTTGATAGTGTTTTTAATTCAAATCTACCCTATTGCTCCTTTACTGCTGAATTGCTTGTGGAAAGTGCAGCTGCGACCATATTGGATCCGTCTTTGGTGTCCACAATATTCTGCTGCGCTGTTTAAAGCATTGGCTTTACTACACACTAATAACAAAACCTTGCTCAGTCCTATGAATTATAATGTTCGACCTTGCACAACCTTGCACAAACTCCAAATATGGTAACTGCTATCCTATATGTTACATCGTAAACATTATTAATTATTAACTTTATTATTGGGCTGGATGAGTAACCAATGTTTACAGCAAAGACCCAACCCAATTTTCTTGATAAAAATATGTTTTTGTTGGACTGTAATTTCTTAGCATTATCAATTCATCTTTTAGCTCAGAAACATATGTGGGGATTTTTAAATTGTATTATATGCATCAAATTCAGCACTCATATAAATGAATGAGTGAGGGAGCATAGAAGTAACAATATTCAGTAAGCAGGTATTTAATAGATGTCAGGAAAATATGAAAAAATACAAGTAACATACTTACAGTATAAACCACAAAACATTACTGTTTAGATCGATATGGATATTTACGATAATTTAAATGTAATTCTGATCTGTTTAAAAACGATTACATTGCCTGGTGCACTACAGACAGATCATAAGAACATATTTTCAGGCTAGAACGTGTACGGAATGGCTTCACAGAAAGAAATAAGAACAGCAGCCATGGAGTTAAGTGCTGGAGAACTGTCCGGGATCAAGCCTGGGGTAGTGCCCATCAAAAATATACCATGTGTAGTTCGCTAGTCAAGTATTGTTGACTTTTTAAACCTTCTAAAAAAATAGTTATATTTATATATTTCTATATGACATTTACTTTGGCAGGAGAAAATAACCAGTTTTTTTGCAGTATTTAATTTGTATTTGGTTCTGCATTCCTTTTTTTATTAGCACTGGGGCTTTACAAAAGTAAAAACAAAACGAGGAGCAGTGTCCTAGCAAGGTTTCCAATTCTGTTTAAGAGTCTTTGAAAAATAAACCATATAATAGATTAAATAAAATCAGAAAGAATTTATGCCTCTATATCATTTAATGGAGATTACATTTATTGAGTTTTATCAGACATAAGTGATAAGGAAATGACTTGCCTTGCACTTCTTTGTGTAACTTACTTAAAAGTGGTTATTAAAAGTACAATACAGATTAATAAGATCAACTCTACCTTGCAGCTTCAGAGTATCTTCCCAGAGATCTAAACACTGTTGCTTGACGAATATGGTTTCGGAAGTATGACGGATTTAAAGCAATACTCCTTGAAAAGATAAAATAGTATGGTAATTAAATAACTTATTGTAAAAAAAATAAAATAAAATAATTTCTTCTACTACACTATGTAAAATCAAGCGTCCAAGAAAGTCTCATTTTTATTTTTTACCCAATGCAATATTAACTTAATTAAATTTAATTTAATAGTTCGCCATGAATATCTGTATTAAACATCTATGTTAATTATATAAATAGTTACTATTTACATTGAAGCAATCAAGATATGCAATGTTGAGCTACGATAATGATCTGACTTTATCCATGTAATATTCTAAAAATCACTTGTGGGGTAACTGCTTTAGATTTTAATAACGCGTGAATGGAAAATGTAAGGATTTTAAAGTGTTAGGCAGCTAATGGAAAATAAATCTGTGCCCACCAAGTGGTATATTCATTATTCTTATGACATAGTAATGCAGCGTTGAGATAAACAGGCCAAACCATAATGTAATGAGGCTCTGAAAACCATGTTTCACTTTTGTGGCTATTTTCGGTCAATGCTCCGTTCTCAGTTTTACCATATGGTTGCAGAATTTATTTAGCACCTACTGCGAATGGGTAGACCACATAACTGCCAATCAAGAAGATGAGGACAGGTACATGCTGGTTAATATGTTCCAAGCATTTTGTGTATCACAGTATCTTAAGACCTACTGAAAATAATAACTAAAAAAAACATACTAGCAATTTAACTGATTTAGTTGAGTAAATAAGTATTTTTCTTCTCTTTTAGTGTTGCAGACAGATTACACAGTGTATGGAGAACAGATAAGGTTAAAAATTAAATATAAAAAGCAATTGGTCAAGGAATGTTTTCTAATGTCATATTTAAAATTAAATAACTTTGTTATCTTTACAAATAAATATCTGAGAAATAAGAGTGTTAATATTATAATTACATATCCGAAAAAAAAACCAAACATGTTTTATTTATAGGCACATAAATTATTGTAGTTTACTACAGGGGAAATTAAAATAACACAGGTACATTAAAAAGCAAAACAACGTGGAACATAATAATTCTCTCATCTAATTTAAATTTTATGGTTGTAAATTATATATTTAAATGGAGCGCAGCATAATATATCAACATTTCTTTGAAAATAAAATTGGCCATCTGGCTTGTGAGGTAACCCTTATGTGGACATCTAAACTTTACTGACAAAAGTAGTGAGCATTGGTGGCAACCAGAAAGTAATCTTGATAGTATCTCATAAACTATGTTTGTGTGGCACAGTAATATATTTGGGGGCCAACTACATAGACACACATCATAGTATTCACTGAAATGCATTTTTCTATTTGCAAATACAGGGAGGAGTTTCTCAAAATCACTTTCTGCATGTGCACTCTTTCCCCATCTCTTTTAGTTCTTTCCCCATCTCCTTTAGTTGCAGGAAATGCGTTTGACCAAAAATATATCCTATGTATCAACTGACTCGCACAAGAGTACCAAGGAGTCTGACGAGACCCTCTGCGCGCATGCACAAAAAAGCTCTTCCATTGGTCTCCGGTGATTAGCTAGGGCTAGGCCAATTGTGAGTGGGTAATAGAGTTCATAGAGGAGATCGATTAACAATGTAACAAAGCCCAAATAGTTATATAGCAGATGTACTATTTTACAAATAAATCATATGCGGGAATAAAAGGAAGCAAAGTATTTTTTTTTAAAAAAACATTTTAATTAAAATTGTAGATCTTGTTAGGATATTTATTAAAAACAATGTTATAGTCTTTTCCCTCAATCTCTATGTTTCTCAGTTGATCTACACCTGCAATGCAGGGGTATACATGTGACATTCAGTTGATCTTTATGTTTTGATGTAACTCTCTTTTTATCTTTACCTGCAATGCAGGGTTTACATGTGCTATTCAAGCGATCTCTATGTTTCCATGTGATTCTTATATGATCTATACTTCAATGCAGAGTTTGCACGTGTTATTCAGTTGATGTCTATGTTTCCATATGGTTCTCATTTGATCAGCAGCAGTGTGCGAGCTGCAGCTCTGCTACCCTGGGGTGCGGTGTACCTGCCCTCAAGCTCCCCTGCCAATGCAGCTGCCCACTAAGTGTTTAGACATATGCTAAGTGTGGGTACGCCTCTGATGTAATCTGGAGCGACGTCCTCTTAGCTGGATAACAAGAGCAGATCAGCGTCCAAACTGGATGTCAGCAAAGCAATGCAGAGCACCCAGTCAATTAGGTTGATCAAATAGGTGGTTTTTCTAAATAAACAAAATATTTAACCCTTTCAGTCTCCTTAGCACATACCTGTACTTCCTTAAAACCTGTGGCAAAAAGCCTGTTTGGACATAAAGATATGTCCCGATTGTTGCAGCAGCAGGGTCATCTCTCTGCTGCTACGCGGGAGATCAGGCTGTCTATCGGCAGCCTGGACTCTCCCCTGTTGGCAGAAGTCAGCTTTGCTGGCTTCCGGTAGGTGTCATTGCTAAAAACAGGGACTTTCTAGACCCTGCTGGGCTCTCCTATTGCTTCCTCTGCTAGCAGATCACAAGTATTGCAGTCGGCAATGCAGGGCTATAGAGTCCTGCTTGCTGACCACAGTGTGATCAGCACAAACAGATTTAAAAAAAATTTCTCCCCTTCCAAAAATATGAAAAAAGATATATAAAAAAAACACTACCACCAAGCTGGTGCTGAACATAAACACAGAAAATGTAAGCAAGATTATGAAAATTAGATTTTTTTTGTATTTTAGTATAGTTTTTGATCTATTATCACTAATAATCATGATATTTTATGTATTTCTGTGATTTTAAAAAGACCCTTCTTCTATTGAGCAAAATGATGTAGAACAAAATGATGAGTAGGTTCATGAAATAAGAAAAAGGGTAACCATGGTTTAACAAACATACGGTAAAAATAACAAAAAAATATTTAGGTTATGATAACCTAAACGGGTTAATATTTGTACTGACCCTTACTTACCCCCAGCAAATGGTCCATTCCTTGGCTCCATTATTTGACCGCATCCAAGCTGACCATTAGTACTTTTATAAAAAATACTAACAAATGTTTTGCACATATTTACCTCTGATGAGTAATATGGAAGGTTTTGCAGAATGTTAAGCAAATATCTTTTTTAGTCCCTATTCTGAAAAAAAAGTATTTTGGCTAGGACTCCACGTGTTCCGTGTGCCATGTGCACACATTCGGCACCATAAAATATGGGGCTGGTATTCAATTATTTCCATGGCTGATTTTTATTCCCAGTACAGCCCTGCTTGTGTCTAAGGATATACTTTAAACTACACAGACATAAGATATACCAACTCTAAAACATTATGTGGGTTTGAAAGAAAACACATATATGAGTTTGTATATGAAATAACTTTTTATATGGTATTTAAAATATGCATACTCATATTTTAATCAGGAACATGGATGATCCTATTTACAATTGCAGAAGTGTTATATTTTATTTGGTGAAAAACAGTACTGTACATAATGAAACAGATTTAACGTTACAGTAAATTCTGAAGTCATACATTATTACATGATGTCTAATCAATATGGAGTGACTATTTACCCATAAAAGTCAATATTGAAATATTACAAAGTCTTGTTTCATGGCCCGTTTACTGGCTAAAGCTTGATCTTTTGTTTCAGCCTTTTGCTTTATATTCTTACTCTTTTATATCTACCTTCATAACTAAATGGTTCCTTCTTTTATAATGGTCTTTTATGCGTTAACAAACCACCTACTAAATTTGGAGGTCTACGATAAAGAAAATGACTGTTTAAAACTGCTGTCAACAGCTTATAATAGTAGAATTGATTTTTTTTCAGGTTATTGGCTGTTTTGCAGATGAGCGTGGCAATTGTGCTAGATCAATAATTTCCTTAGTTTTCCATTCTCACACATCAAAAATGTTCCCTTCCCTTCTACCTATTTTGCTTACAATACCATTTTCAAACGGCTATACACTAGATCTTGCACAATGCAGCGGATACATTTCTGTTGGAAATAATTGCCATTTGAAGAAAAAACGATTATTGTTCATTTTGATCATTCCTAGTTTCCTCAGGCTTTCAACGAGTTTGATGACACGTACATACGTTTAGGGCGTTATAAACATGTTTGTTTTTAGTAAGCATGAGATGTATGGAGCCAGTGTCAAAAAGGAAAGAATGTCATGTGTTTATTTATTTGTTGAAGAAATCAACTGCACATGACTGTAAAAATAACTGCACATGATGAAGCATCTTTGCTTACATTATTTTTTAGAAATATGATCAAGCGTCATAGTTATAGAGTAGTGGTGGCTTTTGTGGGCCACGTGCATAGACGTGAAGGCTGTCAAATTGTGAAATCCCTTTAATCTGACAGTGACCCAAACATGTTCCGGTCTCCTAGCAGGTTTCTCTGCTGCTGATCACAATTTTTAGTGTGATCAGCAAAATAGTGCAGTATAGTCTTGTGATCAAGGACAGGGAGATCACTTGGAACAGCTTGCAGTAGTAAGTCAAGGTAAAAGAGAAGTGTATGGTGCTCTATAAGCATTGTAGACTTTGATGGCAAAGGGAAAACCCTTCTAGTAATGTCATAATGACATCACAAGGGTTTCCCATGTTTCAAAGGCTATCCTTGGTCCATTCGATGGGCTAATGGTTACCATCAGCAACAAAGTGGAATAAAAGTAATGTAGCTTTCATTCAATGGCATGCAAACTGGTAGCCATGTATCACAGTTATAAAATGTGCATGTGTGAATGACTTGTATGTAACCATGAAATAGCCAATAAAACTATATCACAAATCCGAATATATATTTTAAAGGGTCCTAGGACATGTACACTAGGTTGCTTATGTTATAGCAACTTTGTACTCTTCGTTGTAAACACAATTTTCCTACTATTTGTAGCAATGTTTTCCACTTGTACCACAATAAAATATGCTTTTGGAACATTTCAATATGTTTTGCTGCTCGACAATTCATTTCTGAACAAACACAAAACTTTTTTTTTCAGATTTTTTATATATTTTCTCACCAAACCAAACAAGCACTGAGTACACACTGATTAGATAAAATTGTGATGTTTTCATGAGTCATAACATTTGATACAGCTACAAAGGCAAATATATTTATACCTCGTTACATTTGTATTCCCTTAATAACATCTTTCTTGTATATTCAATGGAATTTCCTATCCGTAAAATGATTTTAAATATAGCAAGATGTTATAGTTATATCTATTATTTTCTGTAATATATAAAATGCTACTTTTTCCTAGTACGAAGCTCTAAATATTCTATTGTCTGGTATAAAACCAGTATTATTGTTCAAGGTCCTGCATAAATGCCCGAGGTGATTCTGTTCTAGGCTACGCTGCCATATCTTCACTCAGTTACTGGAACAATCAATATAGAAGTTAATGTCCACTTGCTTGAAATATGTCTTACTATTAATCTGTCCTTCAGTAATGTTCACTTATAGATCCAAGAACCTGATTCTCTCAAGATCATTATTCCATGTAGATTTCCTATGACTGGAATTAAGAAAATGAATACGGAATTCTAATTTACCAAGTGTACCAAACAGCTATTGTGAATTATAAGTGGACCCCCAAAAATAGACCTCATAAACATTGCTGAGCCATAATTCATCACCGATATATGATGAAATCTTTGTAATTGATACCCATGGCAGTACCTTAGTCGTGTAAGTAGCCTCTGCCTACAAACCACTATGTATGAATTGGATGTGCACTCATGATTGCTTAAGGCAATTGTGTATTGCTCAGCTAATGCATTAAGGCAAATGAGATATTACACGTATATTTATATAGTTATCCGTGTGAATGTTTCACTGTGTGAGCTGCGTGTGCTGACTGTAGGAATGGAGGAGCATTTTAGAGAACCCCTATTAATTGCTAGGTGTTGTTACTTTAGAATAAGTTTACTCTCCTCCATGTACCAACACTGATGTTTTCTAGTCTCATTTTCCCTTCCGTGAAGATTAATTCATTTCCATGATCCCTGTTTTCATTCATTTAGAAATGTGGCTTGTTTATTACTGTAAAAAGTAAATGTATCTATCCTCACATTCTCCCCTCTTTACATATCCACAGAGCCAATTACCCCAGACAAAAACAACAATGTATTAATGACTATATCTGCATATTTGATTCATATTAGTACATACTGTAGATGCCTTGCTTGGTGTTTGCTAAATTCACATGATATTCTTTGTCTCCCCACTTTACTCGAGCTTACCTGAAATATTCTAGATATTGATCAGAAGGGTTATGCAAAAAACCTAAGGGTTTCTACTACAGCACTCCAAAAGACACATTTTCTAATTAAAGTGACACTGCAGCCCTAATTGGCAGTTTAATGTATATGGTAGCTGTGTGATGCCTTTTAATGTTGATGGCATCCCCTTGCAAAGGCATACAGAATTCTTCCACAAGCATTTGCCCCTTTCTCCACCCTCTATTTTTTGTGTAGGAGAATCATGCAACCAGAGAGGGCGGCTGCACCTTTCAAAGAATACCATATTAAAGTACTCAGAGTACTTTAATATTTATTATTCTTTAGTGGGCTTGTGCGGGACATTAAATTGTCCCTTTAATGAGGAATCCATAGCATATACATATAATATAGGAACAGCCTAGGCAATTCTCAGCATATCCTAAGAAGCTGCACTGATGGGAGGCTTCCACAAATTGTAATTGTGGACCACGGTCTTAAACAAAAGTAAATTACAGTGCCAAAATGCTGATAAAATGAAGATACAGAGGTTTTATATCATTAAATCAGGTAGACTCTTATCTGAATAATTTTGGTCATGCTCTTTTAGAATTTCTGAACTTGGTTCTGCATCATAAATATCAAAATAATATTTTAACTGTCATACATTTTCAGATACGGTATATAAAAGGAGGATAGATTCCAATTTACTTTTTTCTTCTGTAGTGCCTTTTCTAAATCATTTCATCATTTCTTTTCAACCGTTAATAATATTTCAACCTACATTCTGACATTTCCATTTTTCTTTACTGACACCTTGTCCTAAAATTAATTTAATGTTTGCCCTATTATCTTCTTTTCAAGTTTTCTGAAAACAATATGTGGACATCAAAACCACCTTGGACTTCAGAGATCCTCTCTACAAAGTCTTTCTGTGAAGATGACAAATTATTTTTTGTCTTGTTAATGAACACATTAAAGTATTTAAAAATAGTGGGACTGTAGGTCAAAATGAAAAAGCAAACAAACAAAAAAAACTTACATGCCTTTCATGCAAAGGCTACAGTCTGCCTGAGATTGTATAATGCTAGGAGTTATAAAGTTTAAAGTAGAAAATACGAATAAGTGGGGTTTTATTAATCTACTTAAATAGTAAAAACACACTGAGCTATAATAATTGATCAATGTTTGTGCTTCATCAACACAGACTTCAAATGCGTGGGGGCTGTATGTGTAGCGCAGGAAGGTTGATCGTTGTGCTCCCAGCCCCTCATCTAACCATACCCACATCTACATGTCTTACTTCAGGCATCTTAAATCTTGGAGGATATAGGCATGGCCAGTCTGAGAATAAAAAGCAGCCCTGGAAATAGAGCTCATGTGCACACACACCACACTTGGGGCATAACTAGAAACCACAGGCAAGTAACATGCCTCACAGTGCCACCTTTGCCCCCCCCAAAAGCTTGCCTGTGCTATCTGTTCCCCCAAACATGTCTGTGCTACCTTTGTCCCCAAACAGCTTGTCTGTGCCTTCAAACAACCTGCATGTGCCACCTCTGCCCCTTAAACTGCCTGCCTCTGCTACCTTTGCCCCCTAAATAGCCTTCTTGGGTCTATCTGCTTCCTTAACAGCCTCCCTGTGACATCTCTGCCCCCAAACACTTATACGTTAATTCACTCATTTACTCACAAACACTAATTTACTCTTCCGCAGCCCATTACTTTGCCTGCAGGTTGTTCTGGTCCTGGGGCAGCCGAGCAGCACTGGGGCCATGTTGATGTCTATGACAGCCATCTAACGTGGGCCTGCAGCTTACTACTGTTACTCTTTTTTCTCACCAAGGGGAAGCAGAAGAAAAGAGAGTTTCCTTGCACACAGTATGAGCTTCACAGTGGAAGGGTTAAGGGGGCTGTAAAGTGTTTCTATGTAGAACAGCAAACATTACCATGTAGAGACTTTCTACATGGTAATGTTTGCTGTTCTACATAGAAACACCAGAAATAAGGTCCAATTCAGCTGGAATTCAGAGATCATTCATTCACTTTATAAAAGTGAACCTCCATTGTGCTCCGTAGTGTGTTAATAAAATAAACCTTAGCATATCTGTAATTGTATTCTTTCTACTGAAGGTTTTATCTAAAACAGACACTTATGATAATTTATTGTCTTTATCATTTTCTATTGCAACATCCCATCAGAGTCTGTTTGCATGTTTCTGGGCTGTTGGTTTTTAAGAGGTAATAAACAACATTTTACATATTTTTACCCACACAAATAAATATAAAAAAGACTGATTACTATAGAGCTGAGTAAAAAAGTAAAAAACACATTAGTACACTGGCACATTTTACAAGCATGGGGTTTAGTAACACATTGAATAGTTTCCGTGTTACATATCAAAACCCAACACAATAACAATTGCTTCTGTCACTTTGGTTTTGTGCATGAGTAGAAGATTATTTTGTGGACAGTTGCAATTGTCAGGAACAAAGTGACATACTAACTCACCTAGTAAATGGGACATCAGTGACGCTCAAAACAAACTCCCACACAGTGCAGAATTTAGATAACAAAAGCTGTGATACATTGAAAAGGAGTCTAAACAATTGTCAAATAGAATAGTAAAACCCAGCCAGGCTCAGGCAGTCAGGGCATTGAAATAACATTCCTATTAATGAAAAAAATAAGCATGGAATATTTCATCACAGAGGTGCATTTGTTTAAAAGAAATCTGAATGTTTCTAAATCAGTTAACCTATACAGAATCAGGGCTGATTTTAGCAGGGTCATGCCAGATCATGAAGCTGACTCCTTTCAGGGCTCCTTTAAAGAATGCACCAGAGGAAAATACATTTTCTTCCGTGCAACCCAGGGAAAGATCCCTATGATCCCTTTAGCCTACATCAGAGCTTAGTGGCAAGTGAAGAACCTAATTTTTATTATTTTATTGTTTTATATAGTGCCGTCAAATTCTGTAGCGCTGTACATCCTATGGAGCCTAAAATCTGCCAATATGTACTTTAGGAAAATCCATCATATGTACAGTAATAAATAATCACGCTTTTTTTTTAAATTAAGAATTGTATGAAACCATTCTTTTCTGGTTAATATTCCTTTTACCCACTCTATGAAATGGAGAGTATAATAGCATAGTGAGCCATCATGTGTTTGAGCCCAATATCTGGCTTAGCCCACCTTATAAGTCAGGTGAAACTCCTCTGCCATTCCTAAAGAATATGTATAAAGTATAAAGAACTGTGGGGGTCAATGTGAATTCATGTTCTGCTCCTGAATTAATTTGTATACATAGGCAGAGCATATGTTATTGGATATATATGGATTATCCCTTATCACATGCACAAAATACCCAGTACAGTTACAGCATATGTTAATTGTAGCTCTTTGAGTCAGCAGCAGGACCCTTATTTTATGTAATGTTTCACTAAATGTTAGCATATCGAACAAACTGTACACAGTTGCATAACGGTGGTGCCTTATTAAGAAAAATAATCGTGACAATATGAATTTCTTTTTAAGATTCACAACTTGCGTAGAGTCCAATGTCAAAGGCAAAGTAATCAAAGTAATTCAGGAGAAAGGAAAAGTCATGTTGTATGATAATTGCACTAGGTGACCTTCTGGCCTTCTCAGATAAAACTTTTAATTATGTCATCTGTGCACACTGAGCAACTCCTTCATGGATACTGCTTCTACAGAAGGGAGACAGTCAGAAACAACAAATCTGTATTTTGCAATCTAATATATACAGACCGTGGGACTTATTGGTCATGCTGGGCAGGGGATAAAATCCAAGCAGAGTATACATGTTTCATCCTGCACAGAATTTGAATTCCCACTTCCCCTATGGTCTGAACTGCTCACTACAGCTCCCCTCTGATATGCCCTGTGCAACCCCCCTCAGCTCTGCCCTGCCCCATCTGCTCTAACATTCCCCTTCCCTCTCATTTTCTTACTTGCCCCATCTTATCACCTCTTTTTTGAACTACCCCTCTAGCTTCCCTCTCCTCCTCCACATCTCCCACTATGAGGAGCTAAGCAATATACACTCACTGGCCACTTTATTAGGTGGCATACTTTCTACCAGGTGCTGGACACATTCCTCAGATATTTTGGTCTATATGGACATAATGACATCACACAGTTGCTGCAGATTTGTCGGCTGCACATCCATGATGCAAATCTCATGTTCCACCACATCCCAACTGTGCTCTATTGTATTGAAATCTGGTGACTGGAGGCCATTGGAGTACAGTGAACTCATTTTCATGTTAAAGAAACCACTTTGAGATGATGTGAGCTTTGTGACATGGTGCATTACCCTGCTGGAAGTAGCCATCAGAAGATGGGTACACTGTGGTCATAAAGGGATGGACATGGTCAGCAACAATACTCAGGTAGGCTGTTGCATTTAAACGATGCTTAATTGGGACTAAGGGGCCCAAAGAATGCCAAAAAAAATGTCCCCCATTACACCACAGCCACCAGTCTGAACCAATGATACAAGGCAGGATGGATCCATGCTTTCATCTTGTTTACGGCAAATTCTGACCCTGTCATCTGAATGTCGCAGCTGGAATCGAGACTCATCAGACCAGACAACATTCTTGCAGTCTTCCATTGTCCAATTTTGGTGAGCCTGTGAGAATTGTAGCCTCAGTGTCCTGTTCTTAGTTCGACGTGTTGTGCGTTCAGGGATGGCATTCTGCATTTCCTTGAGTAGTTATTTGAGTTGCTGTTGTCTTTCTGCCATCTTGAACCAGTCTGCCCATTCTCCTCTGACATCAACAAGACATTTTTGTCCACACAACTGCCGCTCGCTGGTTATTTTAAATTTTTTGGACTATTCTCTGTAAACCCTAGAAATGGTTCTGCATGAAAATCCCAGTAGATCAGCCGTTTCTGATATATCCAGACCAGCCAAGTTCAAAGTCACTTAAATCCCCTTTCTTCCCCGGTTTGAGCTTCAGCAAGTTGCCTTGACCATGTCTACATGACTAAATGCATTGAGTTGCTGCCATGTGATTGGGTGATTATCACATATTATTATTACTATTTGAATTAACAAGCAATTGGACAGGTGTACCTAATAAAGTGGCCAGTGAGTATATGGCCACATAGTGTGATTGATTCCCCAATATTTGTGCCTTAGATGTGTGTTTTTGAATGATGTTTCATTATTCTAGTAGCAACCTGGGAATCTGATTGTTAAAGTCTTTTATGTTTTTTTAGGTTATGCGCTCCCCTATTTTGTATTTTTTTTGTCCTGTCCATATTTGCAGCTTCTGACCAAACCTTGGGGTTGAGCAGCTTCTTCTGCAACACAGGCACCTCATTAATGGTGTCCAGAGATGGCTTTAAATTGCTTGAGAGTCTATTTTGGTTTAAAAGGCAAAGCAGCCCTACTGATTTATCACCTTAGTAAGCAACATCTGAATGTGTATGCCCTTTATGCTTTTTAGGTTTTGCACTCTTCTATTTTGTATTTTTTGTGCTATAAATATATCTATATCTAACACTTAAACGTTTTAAAGCAATTTAAAGGAACTGCCATTTTTTCACAGGAGTATTCCAATAATTATCATTTTAAACCATCCAGCTGGAGTTAGTGTATAATGATAGGGAGTGTGCTGTATAGTACTATATGCAGCAAGTGGGTAGCAGCATTTTAGCACATTTTAATACTGTCTATTTCTGTGAAATAATTTCTTATGCTTAGGTTCACCATTTTGAATAATGGCACATTGATAGACCACAATGACGGTGACAATTTAATATAGTTTTTCTTGAACCATGCTGTTTTTTCTTGAGAATTATTTCTATTAATTTTTTATTGCACATGTTTTGCAATTCTGCCTAGTAGTACCATAGTTATTTTTAAGGGCCACATATCTCCCGGTAGATACTGCACTGTATTTTTTTTTTTCAAAGTGTATTTAAATTAGGAGGGGTACAAGGTATTTTTATATGTGCATCAGAAAGTAATAAAATGTGACGAGAAATCCCTTTGAGGTGTGCATAGTCCTCAGGGGTCTCAGTACCCCTCATGATATCATGGTAACATTAAGTGGGTCTAAATTATTTTTTATATTATATTCTCTTTTTATACTTTTTTCTAATTTGTGATGATCATACTACTGCATATTTTTATAGGGATTGGAAAGTGGCATATGTTTAATTTGTATTTATCTGTGCTATGAATAAGGGTTGGAAAGTGCCAACCCATAGGAAATATCAGGTTATCCGAATGATGTGTTAATCTATTTTATGGATATCTCAAACAACGACAAGAGAAGGATAGGGTTTGATAAAAATGCTAATATTGATTTGGCCCTAAAAATACAAAACACTATCAGTTCATTAAGGAAAAAATAAGATGTGCAAGTGGAAATTGCTATATGTTTGGAGAATAGTCTACAGAGTTAGGTAAATCCTTTGGTAGGCAAAAACCTACAGAGAAGATTATATGTGATAGAGGGTTCCCCTAGAAGAGTCTTAAAGTCTTTATAGGTGGTTATACCAGATCACAAGATGTAATCTGGTGTAATCTGCTCTTCCATTGCTCTAATTTCATCTACCTTGTGAAGCCAATCTTTGGAAGAAGTATCAATTTCTACTTCCAAATAACTGCAATTATACATTTCATAGCATTCAACAATTATTTGATAGGAGAACATTTGTAAGTGGACACAAACTGACCTCCCAAAATGGAATATTGCATGGTGGTGAGTCTTATTATTGGATTATTGTGTGATGTAAATATAAAGATGGGAGGTCAAAACAACTTGGAGAAAACTGAAAACAGTTGACATTGATGAACGTGGGTATTTCAAATCTACACATGAAGTAACTTGTTGCCGTAACAGACACATAATGTATGGATGTTACATTGCTGAAAACATTGCCAGAAAAGTGCAATTCAGATACAATATTTGTTGATGGAGAGATACAGAAAAGTGTTATATAAAATTGGGAGCTGAGTAACCATGGAAAGAATAGAGAAATAAGTATGGAAGTAATCAGGATATCCATAAATTCTGATTTGTGATGCATTTTATTGCAATCATAGCACCTATAAGGAAATTGAATTTAACGTTTTGTAGTTAATGGCACTTTAAATTATGTAATATATAATATAACTTCTTGGTTAAATAGTCAATTGCTACATTGATCATTGTAATTTCTTTGTCTCAGGGCAGAGGTCTCACCTTGATTTTCCCAAACACTACCCTTTCCTCCAAGAATTTATGTTCTACAAAATCCCACCTTAATACATAAAACAATTTAAATAGCTGTTTTAATTGAAAACGTGTAATGTTATAGAATAATAATGATATATGAAATGTAAATTTTCACTATATGTTTACTCTGCTTCTTCCAATTTTGGCACGGATTTTGTAAATATCCTGATCTGTGACATCAACTTATTTACGGTTATTTCTCTAGTGGAACCAGATAAAATTATTAAAGTCTGTTGCTTAGTTCATTCATGCTTAACATGTCCATCAGAAGCCAAATTCATGCATCCTGGGGAAAACCATATTTTGGTATGCTTGTTTGTGTTAATGTTTATCAATATTCCTTGTATTGAAACTGTTTCCTACAAAAATCATTGTATTAATACGAATTAATGGCTCAATTTACTAAACACAGTTTAGTTGTCACAAAACGGAGGTTTTTTTGGGGGGGGGCATGGCCTCTCCCAAATTTCACTGTCTACGAAGAAAGGCAAAATCCTGTAGACAAGTGTATTGCAAATATCAATAAAGAAAAATAAACCTTTTTCCAAATGTAAGAAGAATAATCAATGATGACTGCTTCAGTGGCGAATTGTGCTACCTCTGTATATCACTAACAGCTTTGCTGATGATATTATACCACAATTCAGATCCTCATTGAGTTCATGAAAATCCTTTTATACGGTCTTTGAATACAAACTAATGTTTACTAGCTATGTAAAGATACATAAAGCACTACTTTTACACAAAGTTCTAATAAATGTTTCTTGTGCGATATCTCATACCTCCGAGCAGGGCCGGCCCAAGACAAAATGCCGCCTGGGGCGAAGTTTAAAATGCCCCCCATTATCTACCCTTCCTCTCCCTCCGTCCTTGCCGCCCCCCCATTATCTACCCAGGAACAACATATTCAATTGCCCATATATATTTATGATTTGTATGGCACCTGTGCACAAAATCTAAACAAATCATCTCCCTGAGGTTTACATGGTCACAATACTTGTAAAGGGATAGTGACATCAAGCATTTTGTTAGAAACTGCGGTCTGACTTATATATGAAACGGATCATTCAGGCCGCCAGTATTCCTGGTTCCACCAACCATGGATTCTTCCAATGTATATTGCAGTGCTACATTAAAATCAGTGCTGCTGTGCATGGTATGTTTTTGTATAAATCTATGGGTAAAGGGTCTTAATACCTACAGCTGACAACAACTAACTTGTAAATGAATAGCTATATTTATTTTTATGATTAAAACAAACAGAATGGATTAGCAATATTATTAAAGAAACAAAAAGCCTTGACCTCACAAAAGTGAACCAAGTGTTTTCAAACGAAAGTTCCCACACTAAGCCTTACACCCCTGGTTATTTGGTTCATATCTGGGTATTGTGGCTGAATCCTCAGGTCTAAAAGTAAATTATTTTTACTAAAGGAGCATGGTCTTTTGCATCAAATATTTAATAAAAGGACATGTGCAGCTTTCCCACATACAAAGAGTTGTAACATGATCTTAGTTACTAATTTCATCATGAACAACTTTAATGTTTATTCAGTAAGTTTAACATTTACATGAAATTACACTAAAAAAATGTCTCGGTGAATGCAAATAAATTCAGAAAATTAACATTTAAATTTTGCTTCATGATTATCTCAGCCCATTACAACGCGAAGAATACATCAAACAGATTGGGAAGCAAACATTTTACATGCAATGGGTAACTGATGGCTCCAAGATATTTATAGCTCAAGCAATCAGAGTATTTTTTTTTCTTTTTTAAAAGACTACTGCTATTGATTATGCTTCATATTCACACTTTATGCTAATTGTAACTCAACGTATTGCAATAGACAGTGTATTGGTATATTTTACAATACTTATTTATATAGGTCTGGACTTTCTTTTTCTGGCTTTCCTAGTTTCTTTTAATAATAATCTTTCTTTTAATATTGATACATACTAATGCAAAATGTCCTCTGTTCACCTTTATCACCTTCATTAACCTTACAATATAACTGCAACAGACAAAATGGGTAATCCCATTCAGTACAGAGCTGTAATTTAGTAACAATGTTAAATTATCCATACAACAGTTTAAAATTATTTTGAAATGTGTCTTAAATAAATAAATAGTTGTGTTTCGAAACCAAAAAATGCCAAGCAAGGTAAATTCATAAACTGAATGAACGGTAGTAGAAAGGAAGTCAGGAATCAGACTGCATGGAGTCCAGAAAACAACCTAAAGTCAAAGTCAGGTAATCGGAAACATAAAAGAAATTCCAATTTACTGGTCTGAGTGAACTATTAAGCAGTAGGAAATGGCAGAGCTGCCTGCACCAATGTTGCAAACACAACGGTACTAATGGCTGCTGGTGTGATACCTAATGCAAAGCAACGGCATTGGAATAGTGGCAAAAAGCTGTCTCAGTAGCATGTAGAACATTAGGTCTGGAACCAAGCCATCTAGAGTTCGGCTTTCTAATGACGCATTGTCAAAACAAATGCTCTCTATACAGAATTCTGTTGAAGCATATCTCCAAACAGTAAGTAAACAGGACATGACTGACGTCGCCCTTTTTCCCCAAAATAAATACACAAACACAAAGCAAATAATATAATGCTTTATTATAAGTCAACTATGGAAAATTTTGGCCACGGTGCAGTCCGCTTTACGCCTTCCACACCGTGACACAGGTATAATTAACTTTATTTATAGTAGAAATGTACATTATTTGAAAACACAATATAAACATGATATATAATGTGGCGATGCACGTGCCGCACCACCTGACCCACTTGTGACACGTGCAAGCCTAAATTGTTAACAACGACTGTAAACTACCGACCCGGCTGGCACAGGCGCAAAACCGTAAAAACCGTAGAGACCAACGGCGTCCCCTGCATGGCAGCCATTCTCACGGCTGGATTCACCAAGGCACAAGCATTTGAAATATGCTAGTTTCTAGTACAGGTTTCTGTTTTTTTAATAAACAAATAAAAAATCTAAAAAACCCAGTTGATTTCATAAATAACTGGAAAATTACAGATTGTTTTAAATAACCACTGGATAAACCGGAACACTAATTGATACATTTGCAGATTTCAAGGTTCAGTGAAAAAATCCATACATCTACACAAAGATCTGACAATGCCTTCGACATTTACTAATTTATTGATTGCTTTATTCAATTTTCCATTAAAAGGGATTCTTGTCAAGTTGACACGACAACAGTTCAAATGTACACAGACGTTTCCTTATAGGTAGAGCACTTTAAGGTCATACGTACATTTCCGCTAACCATGAGGAAAATGTGTAGGTTTTGGAAATTACAGAGAATAACTTCAGGGGTAAAAAAAAACAAAAAAAAAAAAAAAAGACAGGCCATTCATGCACTCCCGATTTAGTCATAAATAACCCTTTGTTGCTTAAGAGAAGAAGCAATTGGCATGAACCAAATGAACAGATAATAAAAATAAAAAGCATACTCGGATATCCTTAAAAATACTTTCTAAACTCAAACTCACCAAATAGACATTATGAAGCGCTAACTCTTGAATAAGATTCCTACATGACGGACAAAGTTATACATATCTTATATACATACCTGGTAACCCTCTGGGTTTGACCTGTGGTCTCTAGGTAAAGCACTGCTTCCCCTGGTCTCCGGGTCAGTTTTCTTCTTCTCTGGGTAGGGGAGTGGCATATGGCCACACCCACTTTCCCTTCTACTCCCAGCTCCCTTAAGGCACTTGGGGCTAGACCTGTTGTGGGCACAGCTAGAAGAGGAGAGTTCCAAGTAGCCTACCCTAGTAAGTAAGTTTGGCCCTTCCTGCAAGAGAGGTCACTGGCTAGGCACAACAACTAATGTTAGCTGAAATGTGTATGAGCTGAATCCTAACAGTTTAGAAAATAAGATATTCAGAATCTCTCAAACAAATGTAATTAAAGTTAGCTACCGGGATGCAAGTGACTAAAGTACTTCCAACCGGCAAGAACTAAAGCATGTACTGAAAAACAGGAAGGCTGTTGGATGTTATATAATTATTATCACATAACTGGTGTGATTCAGTCCAGCACATAGAACCTGCAAATCCAAACTTTTAGATCTACCTAAATCTCAAATAAACTTGTAGAAGAGTTGGAGACAGTTTTATACTAAATGGAATCATACAATGGAGTAATAATAATGACAATCTTTTGTCTATCCGAGAATTCCAAATCATTATTTGAATCCTCATTTTAGATCCAAGTTTAAGTCAAAGCTTTCCTTGGTGGTTAATTATACCATGTTACATTTACGTCTATTTAAGAAGTAGTGTTCTTGCAGTATTTCCCCCGACGTTCCTGAACTACATCTCCCATGATGCTTATTATGGATACACACCTAAAATACATGTAACATTTAGAATTACGCATATAATCAATATTTCCATAATCATCACCGGTAAAATAGGAGGTATGATCTCTTGAAAAAGAATCCTTACCGGTGTGCATGGCTGAGTGCAAGGTCAGGCTGTTTCATCCGCAAGTAGCAGGCAACAAGCTTTGTTTCAATAAAGCTGACGACACTTGAAATGTTCTCTGCAGATGCATCTGAAAGTTTTCCCAATGCATTACCTTTACTGCACGCCTTTCAAAGAGAGAAACAAACATTTATTTTTACCTTTCAGCTGTGCCATTCACAAAAACACAAGTTTGAACCTTTATGTCTTTAATGTTGTAATATTATTACACAAAGCTATAATGGTGATTCTTTAACGGACATCTTAAAATAACAATGTTCTATAACTGTAGTTAGGAAATGATATAATTTGCATACAAGATTTCAGAGGACCATAAAAAATGACAGAAAGGGCAGCTTTGTTGCCAAGACCATTTCACTTGAGTTCTACTAATTATTGACCAAATCTACACATAATGTGAATCATTTTCTGCTTATGTCCCTGCCGCAAAGTCATTTCCATGTATTTTTTCTTTTGTAATGACTTTAAATACTCTCAGAATACAAATCTGGACCCAACCACAGTGACTACAACTCTCAGTATCCTGGTCAGGTGAACATACATTGATTCTACCAAATACAAGATAATAATAATAAGAATAATAATAATAATAATAATAATAATAATGACTGCCACATTCTTTCTCGTTCAGTTCAAAACCTTTTTTTTTCTTTTCTTGTTTTTTTGTGTTTTTGCTGCTTTGCTGCATAAATTGAAAACATCAATAGAAAAAGATGATTGTAGTTTCACAGTCTTGTGCAGATGCTAGTGTGGTGTTCAATGTTTATTAATGGCCCTTTGCAACAATATCAATAGGTTCTTAGTGAAGGGTTATTGTATAAGGGCCTGCATTTCAGTTCATTATGTCAGGATATTGATCAAAACACCTTTAAAAATGACTTTGATATCTGATCTACTTCATTAATGATTCGATCTGACAAGTGGAAACAGGCTCAGTAAGAGGTGGCATTAGAAACATTTCATTATTTCATTTACTTTGAGCCTAAATCGATATGTTTCACTGAAGCTGATATGCGATTTTAATCTACACATCTCCTACTGGGGTAACAATTAATTTCTAAAACATCCTGTTTGTTGGCATTGCCTAGAGAGTGTGTTCTACTGAGTTTTGATTTAGGAAGGACACGATCACCCATGCTGTTTACATTATATGATAGAAAAATAAAAAATTACAATTATCCATGGATGGTTGTTTATTGCAGTCCATCTGACCAGAATTTACTTTTTAATGTTACCGAAGCAAAGCACTGCTTAATACATAAATGTATCTCTTTACGAGTGTCATTCTTTGTCTGATTGTGTAGATGCAAATGCTATTCTCCTACAGTAGTCTTGAATATTTTTTAACATTGCCTTTTGGGGCTCACAAAGTTACCTAGGCTTTTAAAGAATATGGTTAAATGCCATGGGAGCTTGAGTCATATGAATTTTATATTTTTTGTGAATGAGTCAACTTGTACAGAATAGATATTTGCAAGCAAAGTTCCATCGATTCCATCTAATGTGAGATAGTACACATTATGCTATGTACCTAAGGTAAATGGTTAAACAGCAATCGGTCCAGTCAAATATATTGAATAGAAATGTCTTTAGAAGACTAACATTACTGTAAAAAGATTGCTATAATTTATTGATGGCTCAATAAAGGTTTAATGCACAACAAGAGCAATGTCACATATATTCATTTCTTTAAACATTAATTCTAACACCAGTCAGGCCCTTCCTCATATATCAATATCTAACATATTCAAGCGTGTTTCTATGAAGAATATCATTGGGCTCCAGCCTAGCTTCTTGTTCATCGTACATGTATGGGCTCAAAATGCATTGTTTTTTTAATGGGTTTACGGACCGGCCATTGTCCTTAAGGGGTTAATGCTTTTTTTGTGCACGCTAAAGATATTGAAAAAAGTTTGCATTCTGTGTGAAAAATTACACTTGGAAACATTTAGAAAATGCCTTTTTTGAATATTTACTAATTATGAAATCTGAAATATGCTGTGAATTTAGAAATGGCAAAACAATGCAATATATAAATACGTCTGCTACTAATAATAAGTATGTACGTGTATATGTAGGCATATATGTGTGTATGTAAGTATGTTATAGTGTGTTAATATGTTGTGTATGTTAGTGTGTGGGTATGTGAGAAGCACTTGGAGGTCCTGACAAATGTACAAATTAACTTATTGCTTAGGGGACGCAGTTAGGCTGATGATGTTCAAAGCAGCTTTTGGCCTGGGGAGACAGGAACATATCTGGGTCATGTTACACCACGTGATCCCCTGGTGGATGTGTATGTGTGATCATGGACGTGTAATTGTGTGTGTGTGTGAGCATGGATGTGTAAGGTGAGATGGAGTGTGTATTAGAATGAATGTGTACGTGTGTGTTAGTGAGTATGAGTAAATGTGTATAATTAGTGTAAGTGTGTTTACATATGTGTGTGGTGGCAAGGGGTGAAGAAGGTACAAAGAAGTTGTGTGGGGGCAATGATGGCATAGACCAGCTGTTGAAGTTTGGGGCCCTGGGGCAATTTTTCACTTTTTTAACCACCTTCTTTAGGGCCCTGTGGTTTTAGTTCCGCCCACTATTTAAGGACCAGCCCTTTTTACCCACCACACTCTCAATGAATTAATACATTTTGGGGTGCATTCTACTGAAAAATGTAAATGGTGTCTTTAACAAGTAGGGGCAGAACAGAGCTTTTTGAACTACAACCAATATGTTAAAAATTAGACTTGTGCATTCGTCTTCGGGCGAACATGAAAACGAGCACGAAGAGGCCGTTTTTTTGTTCGTTCCGAAGGAACGTAGAACAGAATACAGTGCCGGCAAACCGTAGGCGAAGACGAAGACTCACAATCACGAAGAATCGAAGATTCTTCGTGATGGTCTTCGTTTTTGCCGCGCAACCGCCAAAATTTCAAACAGGAGTGAGCTGATCCTCGTCTGTCCAATCAGCTCACTCTTGTGACGTCACGCTAAGGGTCTCGTCCAATGCCTGTGCTGCTGTTTTTTGAATTCTGAAGGCGCCTTTATAAGACCAGAGCTTGCCTGAGAGATCCATTCATTTTTCGCTGTGACTGCTTTGGCAACACTGCTGTGCTGCATCCGAGCGTTACAGAGAGAGATTGTTCTGTTCTGTGTGAGACTGGTAAGCCTTAGCCTGCCATTTCTCACAGTGTACTTCATCCTCACTTCAGTGCTACTTAATTAATAATAATAATTTGATTAATTTAATTTTTTTTAATTTAATTTGTCATCAACTTTAGTGTAAGTGCTGTTGAGTTGACAGTGCACCCAGTGCCTCAGTGGCACTGGGGTGCCCTTGCCCTGGGCTGGCACTAGTGCCTATTGCCTGTCCTGCTTAAATAAATTAAATAGAATTTATAAATTATAATTTAATAGAATCTATAATTTAATAGTTCATTATAATATTATATATATATATATATTTGTCAGTCATATATATATATATACTATAGTATACTAGTGTAGAGTGTACTGTAGACATTCATCTACTAGTGTCTAATTTAAAATCAGTAATATTAATTAATATAATTAATAATTGAATTCATTATAAAATTATATATATATTTGTCAGTTATAGTTAGTAATAGTATACTAGTGTAGAGTGTACTGTAGACATTCAAGACATCTACTAGTGTCTAATCTAAAATCAGTAATATCAATAATTCTCTAATTCTTTCTTATCTTAATAGTTAATTAAATTAGCTATAAATAAAAGTAATAATATTAATTAATTACTACTAGCGTATAGTTCAGCTAATCTTATTAGTACTGGTGCTGCAGCGCTATAGTTTGTGCTTTGTTTTAGCAACAGTAAGAGACCAAGTCAATTTTTCTTAATTAATCTTTCATTTTATTTCATTTGTTTTGCTCACCTCAGTCCATCAGTGAAGTGAACTTGTTGGGCTAGTGAGTGCAGCCGCATAAGTGCTGTGTTTTTTTTTGATCAGCAAGCAGTGACGTCAACTGTTTTGCAAAGATTTTCTCATTTATTTTACATTTTATTTCAATTTTATTAAAAGTACCCTTAGTGTTTTGCTCACCTCAGTCCATCAGTGAAGTGAACTTGTTGGGCTAGTGAGTGCAGCAAGCAGTGAAGCTAACTGTTTTGCTGTGACATTTTATTTTATTTCTAATTCTTTTCAAGAAAAATTGACTGTGACGAGCTGTACTAAGCAAAGCTTCAAGCTACTAGCTGTAGTACTAAAATAATTCTAATCTTCTTTAATCTTAATCTATAATATATTATAAATAATAATATTCTAATTCATAATCTATAATATAAGTAATTCTAATTCTAAATTCTAATTCATAATCTATATTCTTCTATCTATAATACATAATATATATTAGTAAATTAGTTCTAATCTATTAATATTATATAACTTAATATTAATTAAGAAATCATATACTTAATCTGATTTAACCTCACTTTAGCTTAGTGGGTTTGAGAGCGTCTGCCTAGAGGTAGACTTATAGTAAGGAAATATAGCTTTAGGCTAGCATAGTAGTAGGCTAAGCTCTTAGGCCCGTGTAAATTCAAATTAAAAATAAAATACTGCTAGTTATAAAATAGTTAATCTTGAGTTAATAATTTAAATAACTTTAGCACTTTGGCAGATTGCACACAACAGCACAGTGCAGTAGTGCATAGTTTTACTTAGTAGCACTGAAGAGAACTTCCTCTATTTTTTTTGTCTTTAATTTGTTTTTCCTTTTTTTTGTTTTTATAGTTTTTTAAACACTACACTACACTACACTACACACACAACACAAAATTTGAAATGGATCCTCCTTTTGGGACTAAGGAGGGACAAGCTCCATCTACCACCACCACCACCAGCACCACCACCAGCGCCAGTTCTAAGATGCAGCCTTTGCGTCAGTCTAGTCGGCCAAGTAGGCCAAGCTCTCGCTTATCATTTGGGGAAGCATTGCTTGAAGGATTATCAAGTAAAGGAAAGGCACCAAAAGCAGGCAGTAGTAGTGCGGCTAGGCCTACAAGCTCTATGGTTTTTTACGGAAAGCCTAAAGCACCAGCAGCACGTTCAAAGTTAAAGGGTAGCACAAGTAGTACTAGCCCAGTGACTAAAAAGAAGTGCCTTTTGCCCCAAGCATCATCTTCCCCATCCACAAGCAGCATGCACGGTACCAAGCAGAGCCAAATTAGCAGCAAGACTCAGAGGGGTCCCAAACCAAAGCGATCTCATTCCTTTGTAGGGAAAACCACCACCACCCCCACCTCTACCGCGTCTACCACCACTAGTGCTGCGCCTACTGTTCCCACCGGTACCGCCACGCCATGTCCTCCTAGTACCTCTAGCAAGCCACCAAGTCCTTACAGTATTTTTGTAAAGACAGTTAGAGAGATGGCTACACATAGTACTGGAAATCCAGCTAGCGAGGTACCAGAGGAGCCTGAGACTGAGAGGCCAAGTGTAGAGTCTGTTCTTCCTGCTCGCACTACTACTACTACTAGTCACGATATCAGTCTTAGCTCCAGCCTAGCAGGAATTCCATTTGATCTGGCTAATGAAGAACTAGACTATGAGCCAGAGGAAGTAGAGGAGATTAGTGGCCAGGAATCAGATTCCTCAGGGAGCAGTGTACAAATGACTAGTGCACAATTTTCTCCTGAGCCTCCACCTTCTCCGCTGCGATCATCACCAGCAGCAGCAAAACCTACCAAATCTGCTAGACTTCAAGCAATTAGCAGTCCCACTATGGCCAGTACTGGTAGTACCACCAGTGCCACTACCACCACCACCACTAGTTCTGCCGCTGTTCATCCACCCCGAGCAGTACAAGCAGCACCCAAGGCACACCCCAAGGCTATGCGCGCCCCAATTTGGGAGCACTTTGAAAATGTGGAAGAAGGGCGCTATGGAAAGTGCAAACACTGTGGGAAGCTAATAAGCAGAGGGAAAGTGTCTGGCCATTTCACCAGTGCTAGCATGAAGCATCACCTCAGCACTCAACACAACGCTGTGCTATTGGGGAAAGATGCAGAAGTAAAACGTAGTGCAGGCAGTGGTAAAACCCCAACAGCTGCTTCTGAGCCAATAGCAGCAGCTAGTGCTGGCAGCCAGAGACCAAGGCAGGTTGGAGCACTGCATGCCCAGCCCACCCTGGAAGAATTTGGGGCATTCCACTCCAAGAGAACGATGCCCAAACAGCAGGCCAATAAAGTAACGCGACTTATTGGTCAGTTCATTGCTGTTGGAGGGGCATCCTTCTCCATGATTGAAGGGGAGCCTTTCAAACAATTGATGGCGGCTGTGGCTCCACAATACACAGTTCCGTCACGTTCCACTTTCAGCAGGAACATTGTCCCCTCGCTGTATCGGTTCTGTGTTGCAGCAGTGAAAGAGGAGCTTTCCAAGGCTGCTGGTCAGTGTGTTCATTTCACTACAGATTTGTGGAGTGCACCTAGCGCCCAGCATGCCTTTCTTTCTTTGACAGCACACTGGTGGCAGCCCGGTGTGTCTAAGGAAGCTGCTGCAGCAGGCTACCGATCATTCCTTCTCCATGCAGAAGTGATGGATGAAAAGCACACTTCCCAAAATATTCTGCATGCGATTAGGAAAATGTTTAGCCTTTGGGTGGGAGCAGAGGCGGGCACCAATGTTGAAGTTGGTTTTGTGGTAACTGACGGAGGTGCCAATATGGTGAAAGCGCTGCGAGATGGTCATATTGTTGGTGTGCGCTGTGCAGCCCACATCATCCATCTTGTAGTCAAGGCAGCAATGTCAGAAGGAACTAATGTGGCAGCAGTAGTTCTGTCCCGCTGCAGAAAGATCGCTGGGCACTTTCACCATAGTGTTAAGGCTAGCCAACTTTTGAGGGAAGAGCAAGAGAGGTCAGGTCTTCCCGTACACTGCCTACGTCAGGATGTCAGTACACGGTGGAACTCCACGTTAGACATGCTGGAGAGGATTTTGGAGCAGCAGAGGGCAATCCATAATCTTGCCTCAGAGCACAATATTGGGATTACATCTCCATTGAATAGGGAGGATTGGACAGTGATCGCCCAGCTAGTGGCAGTCCTTAAGCCATTCAGGGATGCCACAGAAAATTTAAGCTCAAACACTGCCAGTCTGGCCCAGGTAATCCCAGTGTTCTCCCATCTAGGCAGCAAGATGGATGTGTTCCTTGAAAACCGTGAGGCTGTTCAAGGTGGCACTCTACATCCTGACGTAGCAGCCATAGTCAGGAAGCTGAAGGATCTGCTAAAAGTACACCTTCGCAAACGAATGGAAGAGAGTCCCGAAATGATGCTAGCGTGCCTTTGTGATCCAAGAATTAAGGGAAAGCTAGCTTTGAAATTCAATGTTCTCAGTAGCTACCGGGAGCAATTGGTCAACAAGGTGCGTGACTGGCAGCGTAAAATGGGAATGCTGTCCGAGGAGGGTGAGGTGCAGGAGGAGGAAGAGATGATGTGGTCTGCTACCCCTAGCAGCAGCATCAGCAGCAGTGCCACAAGCAGCACAACACAGCTGAGTGGAGCAGCTGCGTTTTGGGAAGAGGCACTTGGCAGTATAGTTGGACCATCTGACAGGGCTAGCAGCAGAAAGGAGAGTAGTGCTGCTGAAATGGTCAAACTTTACCTCTGTGAAGTTCCTTCTGCGCTAATGTTGATCCTCTTAGCTACTGGGATGAAAAGAAGAGTGTGTGGCCTGCACTCTCATGGGTTGCGCAGCAGCTTCTATCATGTCCGCCAACCACTGTTCAAAGTGAGCGCGTGTTTTCTATGACTGGAAACATACTGAGTCCACAGCGCTCACGCATGGCACCTCATCTGATGGAGCAGATTGCCTTTCTTAAATTCAATCTGCCCAAATTGGGTTACCCAGCTCTTAGCTTGGAAAGTTAAATTTTTTCTCTCTAATGTTTAAGGTAGTTTCTCCCCCTGGTTGCACTTGCTGCGGTGTGGCAATGCCTGCTACCTCCGCTGGTGTAGCCAATTTACGCTAGGGCCTAGTGTCTGAGCTCTGTAAGTCCGCTCCCAAACGCCTAGGACTGACAGTCTTTGGATGCTTTGCCCTGGGGTGAAACAGGTGAGCGGGTCGTCAATTGCCCACTCATTCACCTTTTTCAGTTTCCAATGCTGCTGCTGGTGGTGGTGCCAGTATCTTTTGCCAGTTCGCTTCCTGGCTGAAATCATGCCTCAAATGTCCCTAATGGAAAGGGTAGTTTCTCCCCCTGTGTGAGGTTCGTCTTACCAGAAGGAATCCGATGTGCAGGACTGGAACACACTTGCTCAGAAACAGAACACACGCAAGGGGCCTGGTGAGGGTTACAGGGCACTTGGTAGTGTAGCTGTAAGCACGAGTGGTCAGGGGGAAGCCGTTTAGTAGACCAGGGTCGGGATGCCAGAGGTACACGTAGTCGGTATGGATAGCCGGGGTCAGGATGCCAGAGGTACACGTAGTTGCAGGAAGAGCCAGAGTCAGGAAACCAGAGAAACACAGGAAGCCGTTTAGCAGACCAGGGTCGATACCGGGAGGACAGGAACGAAGCAAATATAACAGATATATAAATCACGGAGGAGCTCAGGAAATACGGACAGGACCAGTATAACTGAGCACTGTGGATACTGTGCTCGAGGTTTAAATAGCCCGGGGGGGCGTTCCCTGACGTCCGGGACGTGATCGCGTCCTGCGTCGCCATAGCGACGCGGCAGAATCCAGCCGGCGGTCCGCTTCATAAATATTCATGAAGCGGCCGCGTGCGCGAGCGGCTGCTTCCAGTGCGAGTGTGCGGTGCCGGCGTTTCTGCCGGGGAAGAGGAGAGGACGGTCCGGAGCTGATTAAGGTAAGTGCCTTACAGGATCCCCCCGCAAGACGCGACCTCCGGGGGCGAGGATGGCCTGGCTTGAGAGGATGCAATCTATGAAATCTTTGAACACATAAGGGAGCATGAACTTGACTTGCAGGTTCCCAGGTCCTTTCTTCTGGGCTATATCCCTTCCATTGAATAAGGTATTCTAGATGCCCTCGATGGATCCTGGAATCTACCACTCTTTGTACCACGTATTCTTCAACTCCGTCGATGACCACTGGGGCAGGAGGCGGAGGTATTCGGTCAGGAAAAGGGTTGGCCACCCAGGGTTTGATCAGCGACACATGGAAGACCGGATGAATCCGACAGGTAGAGGGAAGTTTCAATTGCACTGTCACTGGGTTGATGATTTTCGTGATGCTGTATGGGCCAATGAACTTAGGTCCCAATTTCTTAGAAGGAATCTGTAAGCGCAAATGACTTGTGGACAGCCAAACCTTGTCGCCGCAGTGGTAAGTAGGGGGACTGGAACGATGGCGATCTGCATATAATTTGTAGGCCTTTCTAGCCTTGATTAAATTTTGCTTCAGGACATGAAATTGTCTGGTTAGCACAGTGACTCGATCCGAAATCCCGGAAATCGTGGGTTCCGTAGGCAGACCAGGAATCATGATAGGGTGGTAAGCATAGTTTGCGAAGAATGGAGACATCTTTATAGATCGCTGTTTTTGATTGTTGTAGGTGAACTCTGCGGAAGGGAGGAATTGAAGCCAATCATTCTGAAGGTGCGTGGTGTAACATCTCAAATAATGTTCTAATATCTGATTTAGACGTTCGGTCTGACCGTTGGTTTGCGGATGAAAGGCCGTGGACAGAGTGGGACGAATGTGAAGCTTGCGGCAGAACACCTTCCAGAAACGAGATGTGAATTGTACTCCACGGTCTGAAGTAATCGTTCGTGGTAATCCATGAAGCCGAAACACTGTATCCAGGAACAAGGTGGCTGTAGTGGAAGCGGAGGGAATGCCAATGGTGGGAATAAAGTGTGCCATTTTTGTGAATCTATCGATCACCACCATGATTGTGTCGTGTTTCTTGGAGGGTGGTAGGTCGACAATAAAGTCCATCGAGATTTCAGACCAGGGAGCCGAAGGAGTGGGTAATGGGCGGAGAAGGCCCATTGGTCTTTTACGTAGGGTCTTGGTACGAGCGCAGGTGGTACATGAACGGACAAACGAGGTCACATCTTTGTCTAGCGAAGGCCACCAGAATTGGCGTCGAACGAGGTCTGTGGTCTTCTTAATGCCCCCATGTCCGGAGAGGAGAGAATCGTGGCATGTGTGTAGAACCTTTAAACGAGCTGGGGTCGGTACAAATATCTTATCACGGTAGTATAGTAGATTTCGGGTACGACGAATAGGAGGATTAGTTCTCGGGACTACGGCTCTGCGGGATAAGGAGCGAATAAAGTCCATGAGGGATGGGCGGTGTGTGAGGAAGAGACTGGAAGGAAGAATAGTATCCGGTTGAGTCTCGGGACCACTTGATACTGTAGGTAACCGAGATAGGGCGTCTGCTTTGGTATTGCGGGATCCAGGGCGATATGTAATATGTAGATTAAATCTCGTGAAGAAGAGAGCCCACCGAGCCTGCCTAGGGCATAGACGTCGTGCGGAGCGAAGATACTCCAGGTTCCGGTGGTCGGTATATACCGTTACTGGATGTTGAGCCCCTTCCAGCAGGTGACGCCAGGTGTCCAGGGCTTGTTTGATGGCCAGTAGTTCTCTGTCCCCCACACTATAGTTCATCTCGGCCGGTGTGAGTTTACGCGAGTAATAGGCCACAGGATGCAAATTTTGTTTCTCCCCATGTCTTTGGGACAGGACTGCTCCTACCGCTAGATCCGAAGCATCCACCTCCAAGTGGAACGGTTCCGCCACCATGGGTTGAATAAGGATGGGAGCAGTGGTAAAGTGTTGCTTGAGAGCATCGAACGCATTCTGTGCCTCTGGTGTCCAGGCAAAACGGGAGTATTGACGAGTCAACTTGGTGATGGGTGCAATAACGTGAGAGAAATTCCTAATAAATTTGCGATAGTAGTTCGCAAAACCAATAAAACGTTGGACCCCTTTTTTATCAGAAGGTACTGGCCACTCCACGATAGCTGACACCTTTTTAGGATCCATCTGCAGGTTTCCAGGCGTAATGATGAATCCCAGAAATTCTACCTGAACAGCTTCAAATTGGCACTTCTCCAGCTTAGCGTAAAGGTGGTGTGCACGTAGACGTTCAAGAACCATTTTGACTTGGTTACGGTGATCAGACAGATTTGATGAAAATATGAGAATATCATCCAGATATACCACCATAAAGATATCCAGATAGTCTCGAAAGACGTCATTTAGGAAGTGTTGAAAGGTAGCCGGGGCATTACAGAGCCCGAAGGGCATTACCAGATATTCGAAATGTCCATATCGACTTCGGAAGGCGGTCTTCCACTCGTCTCCCTTACGTATGCGGACCAAATTATAAGCCCCTCGGAGATCAATTTTGGAAAAGATCCGCGCAGTTTTGAGTCGATCCAGGAGTTCAGGAATGAGAGGTAATGGATATCTGTTCTTAATGGTGATCTTGTTTAGTTCCCGATAGTCTACACATGGCCGCAGACTCCCATCTTTCTTTTCTACAAAAAAGATTCCTGCGCCTGCTGGAGAAGTGGAAGGTCGGATGAACCCTTTAGCTATATTTTCTTGGATATAGTTCTTAAGGTGCTGTAATTCAGGTTCCGATAATGGAAATATCCTGCCGAATGGAATGGGAGCGCCAGGGAGGAGATCAATGGGACAGTCATAAGTCCTTTGTGGAGGGAGTGTGTCAGCTCCCTTCTTGTCAAAGACATCACTGAACCCTGCATATTGTTTAGGAATACGTGGATCAGGAGAAGGAGATGAACAATCAGGAAGCAATAGAAGCGTAGAACGGTCTGTCAGGCAATGATGGTGGCAAAACAGGGATTGGAAGGAGAGGGTCCCCTTGGACCAATCAATTGTAGGATTATGTAGTCTTAGCCAGGGTAGGCCAAGAATTACTGGAAACATGGGTGACGGAATGAGGTCAAAGTTCAAGTATTCCGTATGGTTATTCCCCAATAGAGCATGAAGTGGTGATGTTTCGTGTGTAACGGGTCCAGTGGACAGGGAAGACCCGTCGACCACTTGTATGTGTATAGGAGCCGGCTTGATTAAAGTTGGTATATGCAGTTGCTTGGCAAAGTCCTGATCCATGAAGCAACTGCTGGCTCCAGAGTCAATGATAGCAGAAACGGTGGTAGAATTATTGGTCCACTGTAAGAACAAGGAGATGTACAGGTGAGGAGAACCGTCTTTGGGGAAGGAACTTAGGCAAACTTTATCATGTGTGGACTTACCCTTGGGAGGGCGTCGCGGACAGGTAGATATCAGATGTCCTGGTTCACCACAGTATAGACACAGATTATTCCTCCGGCGACGGGCCTTCTCGGTTTCTGATAGTGGACCACGTGCCAATCCGATCTGCATAGGTTCTTCCGGAGGGGGCATGATTGCTGGAAACTGGAGAGGAGGACCGGTAGGAACCGTAGGAGCAGTATGAACCGTAGGAGGGAAGTGGCGCCTCGGGGTAGGAACGGCTGAGGCTGCGCGTTCCAGGCGTCTTTCCCGAAACCTGCGGTCAAGCTGGATGACCAGATGTATGAGATCTTCTAAGGACTCAGGAATGCCCACACGAGCCAGCTCATCCTTTAATCCCTCAGCCAGGCCCAGACGGAACTGATCTAACAGTGCTGGTTCATTCCACTTGCTTTCCATAGCCAAGCTTCGGAATTCGGTCACATATTCCTCCACTGGTCTCTTCCCTTGACGTAAGGCACGGATGGCAGCATGAGCAGAGGTAGTGCGGAAAGGATCATCAAATAAAGTGTCCATAGCGTGACTGAACTCGGCCCAGGAATTCAGGACTGGATTGTTGGTGCGTAGTAGATGGTGAGCCCAGATCTGTGGTTCCCCTGACAGTAAGGAAATCACGGTTCGTACCTTCACATGATCGGAGGCGTAGGTTCTGGGTTGGAGAGAGAACAGGAGTTGGCAAGACGTCATGAAGGTACGGTAGCTGGCTCTGTCTCCTGAGAAGCGTTCGGGAAGAATAGCCCTGGGCTCAGGAGTAGCAGCAGCAGCAAAGGGCCCCTCCATTGGTGGAAGCGGAGCGGGGGCAGGAGCTGGTTCCCCAGGGCCAGGAGGGTTGGTTTGAAGTTCATGGAGCTGGTGCTGCATATGCGCATGGCTGGCTTGGAGGTCCTGGAAGGAACGAGTAAGTGCAGTAATCTGTCCAGCGATTGCTGCAAGAGCATCAGAAATTCCTGCGGATTCCATGTCAAGGCTCAGTTATTCTGTAAGGTTCGTCTTACCAGGAGGAATCCGATATGCAGGACTGGAACACACTTGCTCAAAAACAGAACACACACAAGGGGCCTGGTGAGGGTAACAGGGCACTTGGCAGTGTAACTGTAAGCACGAGTGGTCAGAGGGAAGCCGTTTAGTAGACCAGGGTCGGGACGCCAGAGGTACACGTAGTCGGTATGGATAGCCAAGGTCAGGAT
>VKOC01020853.1:0-39561 GCA_009364415.1 Spea multiplicata | reverse complement strand
ACCAATTCCTGAAAACTTGCGCATGTTCCAGTTATGGCCTCATGACTTCCTCAAAAAAATGCATGAACCATGCATGTGAGGCCTTGTTGGAATCGGGGGATGTTGGTGAAAAAAATGTGGTGTTTTCTTCCACTGTTGCACTTATGGTGTGCAAGAAATTCAGTGCAACATTGAAATGTATGCGTTAAAAACGCAATAAAATAATTTCCCTGTGAAGTTTGGCAGACATGAGTGAAGAAATGGCTAGCTGAAAACTGTCAAAACTACCCTAGTTGAACACCTTGACTTGTCTACTGTTCATAAATATATACTTTTATGGGGTAATTTACAGTGGGGGGCTTCCAAAATGTCCCAAATGGGATATGGGCCCAGGAAACCAATTTCTGAAAATTCTAAATGTGAAAACGAAAATGCGCATGTTCCAGTTTAGCCCTCATAGCTTCCTCAAAAAATGCATGAACCATGCATGTGAGGCCTTGTTGGACTCATGGGATGTTGGTGAACAAAATGTGGTGTTTTCTTCCACTGTTGCACATATGCTGTGCAAGAAATAAATTTTAACATTGAAATGTATTTGTTAAAAACGCAATAAAATAAATTTTCCGTAAACTTTGGCAGACATCAGTGAAGAAATGGCTAGCTGAAAACTGTCAAAACTACCCTAGTTGAACACCTTGACTTGTCTACTGTTCATAAATATATACTTTTATGGGGTAATTTACAGTGGGGGGCTTCCAAAATGTCCCAAATGGGATATGGGCCCAGGAAACCAATTTCTGAAAATTCCAAATTTGAAAACGAAAATGCGCATGTTCCAGTTTTTCCCTCATAGCTTCCTCAAAAAATGCATGAACCATGCATGTGAGGCCTTGTTGGAACCGGGGGATGTTGGTGAACACAGTTTGGTGTTTTTTTCTGCAGTTGCACATATTCTATACAAAATATAATATAAAATCTAAAGCAACATTGCAACATATGCAAAAAAAACAAAAAAATATAAAAATACCTCAAAATTTGGCAGCAATTGGCGATAAAATCCCTGTTTGAAAAGTGTCACAATGACCCTAGTTGTACACCTTGACTTATCTACTGTTCATAAACATATAATTTTGGGGGGATAATCAGTATCTGTGACAACTATTGCAGTTATTAGACTACCATGCCAAATTTGAAAAAAATTACATTTCAAAAACGTGATGCATGCCTTGCAATATTTGCCCTATACCGGTCAAAATAGATAAAAATCCTGGCCATGTTGGGTGGTTTCCAAATCAGGACAAGTTAATGAATATATTTGGGATAGTTTTTTCCCATTGGTTCAATGTGTGTACAATTTGTATGTATACAAAACTGTAAAAAAATGCGTTTTCTTCATTTTTTCCCCACTTTTTCCCGTTTATTTCAAACAAAACAATGTACTACCCAGCTTAATATGGTTTCATATGAAAGCCCTACTTGTGCTGAAAAAAACAATATATGATTTGTGTGGGTGCACTAATTGATAAGAGAGAAATTACAGGTGAAAGAAGACATGGCAAAAACACAAAAACAGCTCCGGTCCTTTAGCGACACGTTAGTATCAAAATCCCGGTCCTGAAGGGGTTAATCGATTTGATGACATTGTTTTTGTTGAGAGCCCAGTTAACGCTCCCCTGCACCATTATAAATGCATGCAATAAGCTTGAGTCTATGCTGTATAAGTTAAGGACCAATTTAAGGTATATTAAAAGGCCATTAAAATGTGTTTATGTTTCCTTTTATATAAACTGTTTTCAAAAGGTTTTATTTTTTGGAGCAAGATTCTGTCTCTAACAATGATTGTTTTTCTTAACCTATTCTAATAACTGTAAATATAGCATTCTATTATGTCACTTGAATGCAACCTATACAGCAGTGGTAGGGGTTAATACTCGTATCCATAACTAGTAAAATCTTTATTTGTTTTGTCATTCATAGTGCTGTCCTGGAAGCATTCAGAATTTTAGCCCTAATCGCGCAAATTCTGTTTTCCTTGGTGGCTGCTTTTCTCATCTGCGCCGTAATGAAGACCTATCTGATCGGTCCGTATTATCGCAAGCTGCATACGGAAAGCAAGGGTAACAAGGAAATTCTTGTCATGGGGATCTCCGCGTTTGTCTTTCTCATGCTAACGGTAATTTGAAAATCTTTCATGTTTTCTTTCAATTTTACGTTTTCACTAGGTGTTTGTTTCACATGTTTATTTTCAAGATAAAATAGTGCCAGTAATGTTAGAAAAGAGTGAGTGTGCTTGTGTGCCAGTGTATCGTTGTATGCATTATAGTCAGTGGCATAACCCGAGTTAAGGTCGCCCAGAGTAGAATAAAATTCCTGGCCCCCTGTCCCTGTCAATCTGGCTACTGCCTCACACCCATATATATATATACTATATCTAATATTATCTATATAGTATATATTATCTATATATATATATAATATATTAATATTAATATAAATTTATATACACACTTATACGCATTATCACATTACACCTTAAGTTCAAATTTGTTTTTGGGGGTTTCCACAATACGTTACAGCACTGGTCAGTGGTGGCTTTTCCCAGGGCCTCCCTATTGTCTCATTAGTTAACTTCTGCATGTTTTTTTTTTAAACTTTGCTGAAAGGCTCCCGTCTTCCTCCTAATTGTCAGATTCTTTGTAACAGGAGGTGTCTTAACTGTATAGATTTTTGTGTTTTCTTGCAGCTGACAGAACTTCTGGATGTATCTATGGAACTGGGGTGTTTCTTAGCTGGGGCTCTTGTATCTTCTCAAGGACACATGGTCACAGAAGAAATCATGTCATGCATTGAGCCTATACGAGATTTCTTGGCTATTATTTTCTTTGCATCTATAGGTAATCAACTTATGAACTGAAGAAATATAGACAACAAATTGTTTCTTATGTATGGAGTTAGTAGAACAAAATAAAAACATAAAGGCCCTCATGGCAGATAAGAACCCTTCTACATTTTAGAAATGGTGCTGGGGTTTGACACAAATGCCTTAGTTTTTAATCTACATCTCGTTAAAGCTTACTGGTCTTTAGGTGAGGTTTTGTCAAAATAAATTAATTTTGAAGTAAACACTTTACAGGCTAGAAGGCCTGAAGCCCACTCTCCCACTGAAGAGATATACCCAGTCCACTATTTTCTCTGTTAAAACATAATAGATATGTAAAACATTTGAAAATAATAAAAGGATAGCGGACTGTAGGGTCACATGACACGGCTCGCACTCCATGGTATGTACAGTAACTTAATTTACTCCAGCTTTCCATTTTACGGAGAAATGTGCTTTTAAAGAGGCCTCACTGAATACACTTTTATTTTGTACTACCAGTAGAATGGTGGAATTAAAATTACACTCCAACCCTCATATGCAAAGGGGTTGGTTTTGGCAAGTGCATTTTTAACAAACTATAAATATAAATGAAAAATTTAAATATTATGTATTCATGTATGGTGAGGGCATTTAGGGAAGTAGACTGTCCCTTTAGCCGCTTTGTGTCAAAAGCATCCCATTAATGACAATTAAGGACGAGGTGTGATCACTCTGGAGCGATCAGATTCGCCATATTGAAAGGCAGCACCCTTCTGCTGGCCAAAAACAGTCAACATAAAAGTTTCTCAGAGGGTCTGTCCAGACTACCTGAGACCTCTGAGCTCCCGCTGCAAGCTAATCACAAGTACTGCGTTCAGCAGTGGAGCCCTGCTTGCTGATCACTCTGATCAGTAAAATATATATATATAAAAAAAAATAGACTACAACAAAAGGGGTTAAGTTAGTAATAGCTTTCTGTATTATTAACCTCTTTCCTTATCCACCTTTCTTACAGGGCTACATGTGTTTCCAACATTCGTAATTTATGAGTTAACAATCCTGTTATCCCTGACGTTTTCACTGGTGATAATGAAGGTATGTTTATTTTTGGAAAATAATAAAACCGTGCTGTGCAGTATAAATGCTTATATATATTACGTTAAAACTAATTACTAGGGCTTAAGCCCTGTAATAGGCACAGTAGCCAGCAGCTCCCATTCATTCATTCCCATCCCATCCATTCTCCAGAAGTAAGAGCTGTATGCAGGTAGATAGCTGAGCATTATAGGAGATATCACAAAAGCTACCCTCTGTCTAGGATTTTATTTATATCACCTGTATACTAGCAAAACATCAATGCTTTACTCTTCCAAAAGCATACAGGAGTATACTCTCTGCTTCCAGTATAGGTAGCTGTGAAAGGGGTTAAATGAGACAGAAGTCTCATTTTCTTAGTCCAGTAACTGAAGACTGAATGACTGTCTGAACCAGTTTGTGATAAAATTGACTCCAGTATTCATTTAATATTTTATAAGCATCATTCATAGCAGGGGGTCCACAAATTTGGTTTTGGATCTAGGATCCACAAAATGTAGTTGTTTTCATTTTTACCCAATCATGTTTTTATTTTTGAGTATTACCCAACCTAACACCCAGGGTATGTTGAGCCTTGCCATACACTAACATACTTTTTTGTTTGTTTAATATTGTTTTTTATTTTAAAAGACAGTTGAACATAAGAATCAGTGGATATCGAGATCAGCAGGCAAATCAGAAATACAAAGTTACAATCTAACATCATTTAGACACACCAGCACCATAAGTAATATACACACGCTCACCTTACAGTAACACACGCTAAGATTCTAAGCTCATGCACACACACACATGCTAACACCATACACTAATAAACACACACTAACACTATATGTTAACATATACACTCATTCTAATGCCATACTGTAACATAACACCATACACGGTGTGACCACACTCCTATACACGTAAACACAGTGGCTAACACTATATAGCAAAATGCACACCTCTAACATTATAGACACTGAAACTGGTACTACAATACGGTAGACATACTTACTGTGGCACTATACAGCCACACACACACACACACACTCCAGAACTATACATCTACGAACACACACACACACGGACTCCAGAACTATACATATGCACACATGCACACTGGCTCTGTCACTGTAGTATACACTCACATACACTACACCCCCTCTCACCTGCAATGCCTCTGCCTATATTTTGCCATTGCAAATCCAGCATGCTTTGGCTTCCTGCGGGTGTTCGATGAAGCGAGTGACGTGAGGCACCCAGTGGGGTCACGTAGCATGCGTTATGTGACCCCACTGGGTGGCTTTGAGCATCCGCTACACCACTTTCATGATTGCAGCCCTGCAAAATCCTGGCTGCCAGGAAGTGGTTTCTAGTCGCCATGGCAACTTGGCCCAGGTTTTGTGGAGCCCTGATTCGTACTAATTTTTATTATGTATTTGATATCGGTATATAGAAACTCTGTGCCTATAACCTTTGTATTATGCTGCAGTTGCTGAGTATTTGTGAGAGCACATTTTTAGCTAGGATTTTTTATTTATATTTTACTGTGGAGTGACTTTACAGAATTGTAGATTGTACGCAAAGGCACAAAAGTAATAATGTCCAGGATCAATACCTATATCTCCATAGAGATCAACTAATATAAAACCAGAGAGTCGCGGATAAAATATTGAGCTACCTAGAAAGTAGCTCACTGTATATCCATGATGCTTAGACATGCCACATACTAATGTGTAATGCATAAACCTTGCCGACTTTTTGAGGTACCTACAAAGTGAGGTAACGCCATTGTCACTGAGAAAGTTAGTAGCAAAAGTGCGTATATAAAGAAGATGATGATGACTGTATTTCTTTTTTTGCCAGTTTGTCCTTGCTGTGCTTGTACTGTCATTGATTCTGCCCAGAAGCAGCCAGTACATCAAGTGGATTGTGTCTGCAGGTCTGGCGCAGGTCAGCGAGTTCTCCTTTGTTCTGGGCAGTAGAGCTCGCAGAGCAGGGATCATTTCCCGAGAGGTAAGTCAAGATTTCATGCTTCTGTGTATGAGGGTGCACATCATCTAGAACACAGAGTATTTTTAGATGAATGGTTGGAATTGTGAAAAAACTGCTGTTTTAGGCATTAAGGATTTTTTTTCTTCAACTATTTGTATTTAAAAATTAAAAATAGTATTTATTTCTGACATTAAGTTGATCTTAAATTACACATAGCAGTCAATCAGTTTCGCTACAGCCGAGACAGAAACACTCACAAGTAAATTCCATAGTGCGGTTAAGTACGGCAGGGTGCCGGGGTTAAAAGTGCTTCCAAGTGTACAAGTCCTTACATGTACTATAAAAAAAGGGTGGGATCTCTTTAGCATCAGTCAAAGGACACAAACCCAGGACTATAAGTAGCTCCTAAGCACTATATAAATCAATAAATAATTGCCAAGCAACTTATTCAATATTAATCTAATTCACATGCAGTTGGCTCCGGCAGCCATTATCTTCTATAGAAAAGAGACATGATTGTTGCCCTGATGTGTGATTTCCTCAGGGAACAATCGTACATGGCTGCCTGCTAAATATTTTAGAATGGTTAAACCTATATAAGCAGATCTCCAAATGAGCCCAAATTAATTTGGTATATATATGTATATCTATCTACATATGAGCTTATAAAACTGGGCCTGGGATTTGTATGATTGTTTTGTGTCTAATGTTCATGTATGACAATAATATTTATTATTATTATTTCAGGTCTACTTACTGATCCTGAGTGTGACAACATTAAGCCTATTGCTAGCACCTGCTCTTTGGAGAGTAGCTATCACCAGGTACGTTCCAAGGCCAGAGAAACGTGTGATCACCTGAGTAAAGCCTCAATTGGAGACGAGTGGTGAAAGGACTGTTCCTTGTTCTTCTTCAATGTCGTGCCCATCTTCAGTGTATTATTATACTTTCTCTCATGGAAGAACTGTGCACGCTAGTGAGATCTTATTTTTCCCCCAGCGCAATAGAAAGCAGAACTGGTTTAGATTGATGCTTTCAAAAACCATTGGAAAATGCTCACAATTTCAGTTCTAGGCCATGTCCCGTGACACTATATATATTTTTTCGTTATTTCCTGCATAGAATATTACATCCTGAAGACAGCCTTGAAAACTTTTCCCCAATGTGCCTTTTTATCAAAATGCCATATTTACTTTTTTGGGGGCATAATTACAGTCTGTAATTTACTGCACTCGTCATGGCATTGGCAGAGTCGGTTGGTGACGGTGCACTTATGTAAATGCGGTTATCTGTGGACTGTCTCTGGTGCATACCCTGACTGTAAACATCATCAATGTGTCTAACGAGGCATTAGGGAGCTGGAGAATCGAAATTATCTGCAATAAACATCTGCCATGTACTTTTTAAAGTTCACAGACTGATTTATTTTAGGTGACGGAAAACCATAAACAGTACCTCTACACATTGTGAGATTGTCTCATCACTTTTTTTTGCGTTCTCTGTAGGAGGTGAGATAGGGGCTTCCGCTTTACTTCTATACAGTTCAGTTCTGTAGACACTGTTATAAGCAGCACTTCACAACAATTGCAGTGGGTGAACGTATCAAAATGTTGGTTTTTTTCTGTTAATTATCTTAAATATAGGGACAATACTCCTATTGTTGCACAAAGTACCAACTGTACTGTTTTGTTTTTTTTATTTTTATATATATCGTACTGACTGTTAACAAATTCAGTTATGTCCATGGAGACCAAAGGGAACAACAAAAGTGTATGTGCACAGTTGATACAGAAGTTGTTTGTTGAAATGCTGCTATAGTTAACTCTCAGACCAGAGGACATGGGTGTAAAGAGGTTTACTTTTATTTTTTTAAACAAACTGTTCCCAAACTCTAACTTTTTTAATCCAGTATACCAGCCTCTGCAATGTCCTAAACTAAACACAGAAACCTGTTCATAGATATATAGAAATGTATATAAAGTGTGTCTGTGTTGTGCTTGGGATGGGAAGTAACATGTATTAGAGGTTTGGGGAAGAGACAATATAAATGCTATAATCTAAACCCACTGCTTCTGCGACTATGCCTGTGTTTACATCTGTAACAATACTTTTGTAAGTTTTTTTAATGAATTTTTTTGGTATTATATTTCTGCACCAAAGAACACTTCTTCCACTGCCTTATTTTTTTTTTTAACTGATCCAATGGGCAAAAAATGTTGTCCCTGAAACTCTTCCCATGACAGGATTTTTGTGAAGATACGGACTTGTTCATAAAAATACATTAAAAAACGCTTTTATATATTTATATGGACAGTTATTTTTAAAAATTATTTTACTAATCACATTTTGTGTTAAGAAAGCTGGGCTCCATTGACTTGAATGGCTGAATGCAGTACCTGTAGTGTAGAGTTCTCAGGAAGGTCTGGAGAGACCCTGTTGGGAACTTGTTAGTTTTGGGTTTTTTTCACAGGAACCACCATTTTTCGAGAGGCAAAATCTCTTGGTACAGCACTTGTGATCTTTATCCAGAATGGTCACCATTTGATGTACTACTATTACTTTAAGGTGCCGACTGCCTGCTTTAATTTAATATGGGGACTTTGGCCCTACGGGGAGCATTCAGACAGTGCCCCTGCTGCAGCTTTTCAGCGTTGCTAACTGGCTTGACATTCAGGCATTACAGTCCCTACTAGGCATCCGTTATAAAAACAGCTTTTTAAACATAAACACTCTATCCTATATGCAGTGGCAAGAAAAAGTAAGTGAATCATTTGGAATTACCAGTATTTATATATAAATTTGTCTTAAAATAAATGGTGTTAATCTAAGTTACAATAATAAACAAAAACAATCTGTTTTAACTAATAACAAATTACCGTATTGTTCTTGTCTATATTGAATACATCATTCAAACATTCACAGTGTTAGTTTAAAAACGTATGTGAACCCCTAGGTCAATCACTTCAGCAAAAGCAAATTGGAGTCGGGAGTTAGCAAACCTGAAGTCCATTCAATGAACCGGAATTGGGTTTTTTATAGAGCTACTTTGACATTAAAAAAAACCCCACATTTTGAGTTTGCTGTTCTCAAGAAGCAGCTGCTGATGTAAACAGAGTCTCACAATTAAGAATCAAGAAATGTTGATTTGCATGAAGCTGGAAAGAGTTACAAAGTAATCTCAAAGAGTTTACATATTCATCAGTCCACATTAGACTGCAACTAAGCCAGAGGTTTTGGGATATCTTGGCTTGATCACCGGCAGTGCAGCCAGAATTGTTGAAACATTAAATTTCAATTAAGATGAGGGTTTACTGAATTCTAGTCTTTGTGACGATCAGAGTCTGGAGTTCAACATTTAGAGTAAGAGCGCCCTGGGAAACCCTGGCTCTGTCTTGTCACCTGCATCTTAATTATGGTATGATCAGAAGATAGAGTTACAAGGGTGAGAACAAGGGGAAGGTTTTCCATCTTCAAAGTCTACTACTAGTCTGGAACAAGGAAAAAAAAATGAGTAGAACCCCTTTGTTTGGAGACACAAATCTTGCCTGGTAACCATGTGACCACTGCTTGTAGCAGATTTTTGTTTTACCAAATTACTGTATCCAGTAGTACACGAGTTTGGGTGTCAGAATGAGCTTTCCAGTCCATGATATTCTTTAAGATGGAAGAACCCACTAATCTTATAGGCTACTGTCAAAACCCAACTTCTTGACCCCCCAGTGTTAAGAAATGTGCAGACGTATCCTTCATCCACTTCAATCTATGGGCATTGGCCACAAAAAAGGTATATTGTCACTGTTTTCAACGCGTTTGGAGACTTTGGAGACATCTCCCTGATTTAACCAAGCATTATACAGGGCCTGCCAAGCTCTTCCCTACTGCAGAAAGTAACCGGGGTTGCCTCATCATAATCTAAAGTGAAGTTGAGGAGCTAAAACACAACTCTCCTGACAACTCCGTGAAAAGTTATACATCGTGAAAAAGGAAGTGTGTCATTTCATGCCCCCCAAAAAACATGGCTCCCCATGTTCAGTGTCCTTACAATGTGCTCTTGATTAAAACGAAGACTAAAGAAGCAAGTTGCAATGAGCTGCCAGAAAGACATGTAACCACACCCGAGCCATGTGTTTGTGTATTGATAACCTCATGAAGCGAATGATAATATCTGCATGTATATGATGGGTGTATAGTACCTTTTACACGAAAAACACACACACTACCATTCTGAGGAATTACTCATTTGCAGAACAGAAAGATTGAAAGAGTAGGGCAGCCTAGGGTTGTGTTACTGTTAAAATATATACTACATATGTGTTTATTTTGTAGAACCTCCTCATTGTAACAGTAATAATAATACTACAGAGCAGCAGCAGCCCATAAGGTCTGTCCAGTCTAGCCTTAATAAAAATGCACTGTTATTTGGGCAATGCAGTTCCTTTGATGGATGCCAATACATCTTCCACGGGGTTGGTTTCTTTTTTTTCTATTATGGAATATTTATATACTTACTAGCACAAACAAGTTATGATTTTTGACCACTGCATATATTCTAGTTTCAACTTTAATTCTGACTAGTCTTAAACCCCCCTTAACTACCAGAGCTAATTTGGTGCCCCAAAGACCAGACCATTTTTACTATGAATTTGTTCAACAATAATTATCCAGTTTACTACATCCATACATTAATATATATTGGGCAGCTCTGGCGCCAGGAGTTTAAATGTCTGTATGAGCAACTCTATTGGTCGTCAGCAGGGGGCTCGTCTGCCATTGGTTGATGGCAAACGAGCCCCCTGCTGGCGACCAATAGGGTCGCTCGTACAGACTGTTAAACTCCTGGTGCCGTAACTTGTCCGGCAGACCCCACTGGTCTCCCTGTTCTATCATTTAACTGATAGAACAGGGAGACCAGTGGGATGTGCCGGGTAAGTTGCATCATTGGGGTTTTAAAAGTCTGTACGAGCGACTCTGTTGGTTCCTTCCTTCTACCTTCTACCCCTTCTTCATTTTAAATACCAATACAACACGTTTTACTTGTTTAGCCCCCTTAAAATGTACCAGTACGACGGTCAACCTGTGCCAAGCTGGACGTAATGTTTTATTGACAGCCTGATCTCTCCTGTTGGCAGAAGCCAGCATTGTTGGCTTCCTGATGACCGATTGTCTATAACGGCGCTTGCTGAGAGAAACAGTACACTGTCATACAACTCCCATTGCACGTATTGTGATCAGCAATACAGAACTATGGAGCCCTGCTTGCGGATGACAGTGTGATCAGCACTGACAGATCAGAAGGAGGAGCAGGGTGAGGAAAAGGTTTCTTCCTCTTATACAAATAAAAAGAATTAAGGGAAATAGGATAAATATAACTTATTGGGAACTCAATTATGTCATAAAAATGTATGAAAGTTCCTCAAAGGGATCTTGAGCCATAGTGCACAGGGAACCAAAAAAAGGGGAAAAAATATTAAAAATATATATTTTTAAAAATGCTCTTTAACTCTATCACTATGAATAAAAAATATTTAAATATAAACCCCACAACTTTCAAACCTCTTAAGCCGATAGTATTAAAAATTCTGTAATATAAAAATGACTGTAATCAGAAGTTGTTGCTGAACATAAATTGGGTCATTGCTCGGCTGTGGTATCTACAGTGTAGAAGATATTTTCAGCAAAATTGCAAAAAAAAATTTTGGCCCCATATTTTTGTACAGTTTTAATTAATTTGTTATCACTCCTTATGTATTTCTATGATTTGAACCCCTTAACGCCCATTGACGGGTCAGGCATGTCACGCAAAAACGGTCACTTAACGACCAATGACGTGCCTGACACGTAATTTCATCTACGATCACTTTCTTCGCTTAAACAGTGTTGCTGTAATGCCTCGATGTCGAGGCATTCTGCAACACCGAGATAAGCATCAGGGGCCATATCTGGCCCCTCCCCGAGGTGTCAACATCCGTCGTACCCTGTATAGCGGCGGCCACCCGTTTTAAGAGTCTTCAAATATCGAACAGAGAAATTGTGGTTGAACAAACACAAGCTTAAAATGAGTATGGGATGACTAAAGGGCTTATTGTAAAACCAAATTTGGCCACTGGGTAGCCAAAAAGCTTAATGATGGCCCAGGACACGGCTGATCAGAATCTTGAGAGTTGCTTGCGGACTACTTACTGGGCACGCAAGTAACATTCTAGGTGTCCAGATCTAAACACCCATTTTGGGTGGTATGGCAAGGAATGGCAGGACCAGTCGTAGAATTAGATGGGCAGCAAGGCCATCAGCCTGCCTTAACCTAATAGCCATTTGCATCGTGAGGAAGCAAAGTGAGACTTTCACTGGAGCTGCCTCACACCAGGTTTCCCCAAGCAGGCCCAGGTTCCCCATTGCCTATAAAATGGGCAAAAACCAGGACTGTTGGGAGGTATTCCTCACCAAAACACATCTATTTTACTCCTCATGATGGTTGCCTCATTAACCTCAATGCCAGAGTACCAAGGGTTTCCCTCTCTGACAGTTTTTACACGATAACCGTGCAGCCTGAACTTCTATGGGGAAAACGCAGAACCCACGCAGCTGCAGCGTCTAAGGAGTTAAGATTGTCTCGTAAATAACGCAGACGGTTAATTACGTCATCACTTCGTGCTCGAGTAGCCTAAGCCACACCTCTTCCTTCTCAATGACATTGATTCTAACCAATCAACTTCTAGACGGACGGATGAAGCTCCAAGCTGGTATCTCCCAGCCAAACAGAGAAGAAGAAAGTCTCCCGGTGCCGGCGCAAGGCGTGGCTACGTTGCGTTACGTCAGGCACCAACCAACCAATCGGTGCGCGCATGGTCCAGACGCCGCCAAGCTCGGTTTTTTGTTTGAGGTGACGAGAAAGGAGGATATAGCGAGCAGAGGGAAAGGAGTAGGGGTTGGGGGTAGAATAGTTGCAGTGCGATTAATTACAACTAGTAATAGCTCTAAAGAAGTGAACGCGGGTGGTACACCCCGGAACCAAGCGTAAACAGGAAGAACATCTGCAGCCTGGCGCGCCTTCCCACAGCAGTGAACGCGGACACCGCGTGCAGAGGTGCGAGGCTATACAGGGGACCCGCAGACGCGAGACGGCCGCACGCTGGGTGGAAGCGGCGACACTGCGCGGGAACCTGTTTGCACTCTTCTCGCAGCGGTACCCCCGTGGAAGCGGGCACTCGGAGGAGTCTCCTGGCACTGAAGATGCAGCAAGGCAGACTGACCGCGCCAGCACCACCTCCCTGCGCACTGTGACACCCCAACCCTTCTGTGTCATTCAAGCTCGGGGACCATCTGTCCTCTCTGTAGTTTGTGGCTAAACCCCTGCTCCTCCTCTTTCTGCTCGCTAGCCTCCCGCCCCCGCTTCCCTACACCCGTGGGGCGTTTGCACCTGTTGCCCCCCCCATACACACTTTTTCAAACAAGCTTACTGCCCCCTCACATGAGTCGGGGTCTATCTGGATCCACAGGCCCGTTTTATGCTTGGAAGTAATAGAGTGGCGTCTCTTGTGGCTACCTAGGAGGTTGGTATCCTGCACTAGGCCAGAGTGGGGTGGCTTGGGACCGTGTGGGATAAAGGCCTGGTACATCCTGTGCACGGCTGCGTAGTCTTAGATGGGGGAACGGTACTCCTCACCTTAAAGGTGCATGTTGTGGGGCGTGTATGTATGTTCACTTAAACCCTATGGCCTGTTGAAGGCTTTGTGCTCAGGCCTAACACATTGCTCCGTGCTGCTTTCCTCTCGGGTACACAAGCTGCCTTTCCTATTATCTTGCGGAACGTCTTGCTCCTTTATGTGCTGTGTGGAAGTAAGAATGATCATGCACGTACAGGCCTGAGCCTTGACATGAGGTCCTTGCATACCAATTGCCACTGCATGGTGTGTGACCGAAGTGAATGAGTGCTTTCCAGGCGGTAAAATGGCTACCTAATCCCCTCCGGTTTGCCCTGCTCCATTATTTTGTGTGTGTGCATTAGAAGTTACGCGCTGCTCTGCCATCTGCTCGCCTCCCCATTCGCACAAACTGCATGTGGCCTTGTCTGTGTTTTTAAGCTTGTATTAGATGTCGGGTTAGCCTCTGAGCTGGTAATACACTACTGATGAGGCTTAATACGAATGGATCACTTTTCTCTGTTTTGGTGTGTTTTGCGAGTGGCATGTCTCTTGGCTACCACACTTTAAGGCCTGTGTTGGTGTCCCTGGTTGTAGGTTTCCTGTTGGCTTTCGATTCAGACCTCCTCTTCCTTTGCTTGGTGATCTAGGCTTGGCTGGGGAGGTGGGACCCGTGGCCCTTGCAAAGGAGGGGTCATGGAATGTTGACATTTCTTGCGAGAAGGTAGGGAGAAGATCAGTGTCCTCATCTTCTGTGTGTGTGGACGGTGAAGCTGCTGCACATGTACGTTGTGTTTTTCCATGAGACTCCATCCAGCCTCCCTCCCTCTGTGCTCGGTGTATGCGTGATCCTTCGTGTGAGGGTTGCTGTGTGCCCTCGGCTTATTTTGGAGGTGGACGGGAGGGAGGCGAGCAGATACACAATCCCCCGACCTGAAGTGACCCTGGCTGCTGCTGCTGCGTAAATCGTGCACTAGAATCAGGCCTGCAAGTGTGCTTGGTGCTTTACCAGTTAATCAGTTGAATATTGGTACTGGCACATGGTTCTGTGTGGGTGCTCATCTGCTTTGTAATAAACTTTTTTTTTTATTTTTCACAGTTTAGGTACAGTTGGCTTCTCCTTTGGCAGGGGGTACTGGTTGTCTGCACGTCCCCGAAACCTCCCACTAACTTGCTCTCAAGGAGTTTGGTTTTTTTGGCAGCTAAACACAAGAGACTGGGGCCCACTCTTGGGAGCTTCGTGCTTTACATAGCTGGAGAAATGTTTAAACTTGTTTATGGTCCTACTCTACAATGGATATAACTTATTAATGTGAATAGGACATAGGGAAAGTAGCTGGTTAATTTTTATGGCGTAATATTTTGTTTTATGCTTTTCTGATCTGAAATCAGGTCTTGGGAACATATGGAGAGCGGTAGGGCTTGAACTCATCGCTCTTCTGCTTCTTTCCTCTTAGAACAATCCGCATCTGAACTCTTAACGTCTTTATATCTTATTTTTATTTAGAAAGTGTTTTACCAGGAGGAATACAGGCGAAACCTTTATCTGTGTAAATAGGAGTTTGTAATATAAAAGGAATTTTAATTTAGAAGTTTGTCAGGGATTTTAGGCTATTGGGTGATTGGACAGAATCACCTGAGAGGCTATTCTGTATGTGCGGAACTCTGACAGAGAATGGAGCTCGACCTGCTTCCTTCTTGAATCTTTGCACTCTTCATTATACTATATGCTGGTTCCTTTTGCTTCAGCAATATCCCACCATAGCACCCCCATAATTCTGGTGTCGCTAAAACTGTTCTAAAGTGTCAAACTTCTTTGCTAAAACAGAAAATGGCTTATCTGTATAGCGGCATACCGAATATGCATGATCTTCTAGATAGCAACTACATTGTCTGCCTTGTAGTAAGCAGCAGAATGTTTGCTTGTTAAGTTTTGCTAGTAAGAAAGACAAGAAAAAATTCTTGCCACCCTGCACTCTGCACTAGCTTTTGTGGCACGAAGCTTGCAAATAGTAGCAAGAAAGTGTGCAAGTATACCTTTTTATTAACCTAAGTGTCATCTAATGCCCATGAAGAACTAGTAGACATACCGGTAATTAAGATGAGCAGAGCTTAATTGCCATTGCCATAAAGAATGTTCCGTCTGTTTAAAATGACTGACAAAACTGCAGATAAACAAACTTTTTATTTTTATATGTATATAATATGCAACTCCCCTGTAAGTTCCCATGTGGTTGTTCCTTTCTACATACAGCGCTTTAAGATTTGTATTCTCATTAGTTTTTGTTTAAATGGAGTCCTGTCCAGGTTATGAATGCTGAAGCACATGATCATGGAATCCTTGAGCATGTAATTGTGTGAGGTTTTGCTTGTACACCATTATATTCTTTACAAAGATTTAGAGTTTGATGATTTCACCATGTTTCCACACTTTTCAATCCCATTTCTCTTGGTAAAGGAAGGGTTTAAAATTCTACAGACCCGAGCCTTATGGCCTGAAGTTTCAAATAGGAAGTAAATATTGGAAGCCAAAACTGCTACTCCATCCTTGACAACCTACTCGTTCAAAATAAGGTGTCACTTTATAACTTTATAGATTAATTTTCTATGGTGCTAGTCAATAGGATATGTATATGTAATCAAAATTTGCATTAATAACCCCCCCCCCCCCCGGTGAGCTGCGTGTGCACCTGGAGTCCTCTCTGCCATCTCACAGAATCCTTTTTGTGCGCCTAGCCTGAGGGCTAGTAACTTTAAGGTAACCATAACTTAAATATTTTTGCTTGGTATTTTTGTAGCACAGTATAGCTTCATGCTGAAGACCATGCGCTGTGTCATTCATAGCTTTGTGCTTGACAGGTCCACTTAAAACGTAATGTTTTAAACACAACTTTCCATAACCTGTGCTTACTATTTTTAATTTACTAAGATGTTATACATATTTCACAACCAGATATTTTGTTCTAAGTAATGTTACATGAACGGTGTCTATAACTACAACAATTTGCCATAATTGATATTGACAAGTTTTTTGGTTTTTTTTCTTCCAAGTTTTCCAATTAAATTTGGCGGTCTGCTCTTTTCAATGACTACTACTTCTCAAACACCTTATTGAACTAATTATTTATAGCAAAGTTAATTTTAGTCCTTCTTGCGCAATGACATCTTTTCCTCTCTGGACATTAGACTGTCAGGCCGGGTGATTGAGTCTGAGCCATACTGTTGTTTACCATAGGCAGCGGTCTCGTTGTTGGCTCAGGCACTACCCTAGGCCTGACCCAAGACGGCACCCATCTTTGTTTTGCAGAGCTTGAATATTTCGTCATTCTGGGACCCTGATTTAAAGGCACAAAGTGCCTTTTAGAGCAGTTTGCATAGCTGTCTGTGCACAGCCTCCTTTGGGGATTAAAGGACCGTCCCATTAAGCAGGGGGATCACTGATCACCAAAAGCGTTACTAGGCAGTATACGCGATGCTGTAATTTTTCAGATTTTCTCTTTAAAGTTTTTATAGTTCTTTTTTTTTTTCCTCTTTTAGACAAAATTCCAACACACTGGGGGGCTGACATCTCATTGACTTCAAGTACCTGGTAACATGGCAAAAGATGTAAGTATATGCTTTCCTGGCTCTAAGGAGCTGTAGGTTTTTTCTTTTTCTAATATGCCTTCAATCTGTTCTAGATTTACTTGGTGCCTTCCTCAAAATCTTTTTATACATGTAATTGTGTGTGTATAATATATATTATTGCATACATACCGTATACACACTGTGAAATCTTTAAATGAAACATGCAGTGACTGGCAAACTTATATAGGCAGTCTTTGGTTTGCAAAAGTGGTGCTTCAAACAGTAAACGGACATTGTAGCCTCATTTACCCTTTAATATAGCTGTAAATTACCTAAATGGAAGTGGTGCCCTCTTGCAAATACATTTGGTAGGATTCTGCAGAATACACCCCAGCTATTTCTGTACAGATGTGTTCAGCGAAATACTTCTCCTGGTACATATTGCCAGGTGGGGTCTAACCAGGCACAAGCTTGGAAAATGCTTCCCATTGAATCATATTGGTGGGGAGTTTTTTCTTTCATATTGTACCCTTCGTGACAGGGGCTGTTTTAATGTTTTTGTGGTGCTCTTGTTTAGTGTACCCGCACAAATTATATAATCTTTCAGAACAAGAATTGCTTTCTTTAGATATCATTCTTTTGATTATATCTAATTTCCTAGAAAAAAAAAAAAATGGTAAAAATTGGAAAAATCTTTTTACTAGTCTACAAAAAACACGCTAAATAGATTCTAATATCTGTCCTAAGTTTAGAAATACCCAAATTCTTTTCTGGAATGTATATAGCATCTTTGAAGCCGGACAATTAAATTTAGTTATCGGAAATACATATGGTTTCATGGGGATAGACACCTCAGGGTATTTCAAATGCTGGTATTTTAACTTTTCATGCACCAATTCTACTACCAGCCTTTGTCAAAGTTTGTGGTAGTAATTAACACCCCAATATATTAAAAAAAAAAAAATAGGTTTGAATGACTGGGTGCTAAAAGGCCACGTTTGGGAGATGTGAGTTTTTCAATTTAGAATTTTACCATCTGATCATTCTGTCCCCATGTCTTATTCGGGCTATTTTTTTTAACCCATCCAACCACATTAGTAGACACCCCAGGTTATTTCAGATGGTCTTATTTTAACCCTTCCACATTCTAATTCTACTACCAGCCTTTGTTAAAGTCTTGTACTTTTTTTTCTTGCATTTTTTTGAAAGTTATTTTTAATAGATTTTACTAATCACCTTGCGATTAGAAAACTGCATTACCTGTATTCAAGCTGTGGGGAGAGTCCGATTGTCTGCATACATTGATGCCCTAGAACAGGCCACATGGGGTCCCTGGAGCAGATTTTGGTGTTCCTGAATGCCTCGACAACAATGCAGTATAGCAACACCATTTATCCCTGGCCTTTTTTCAGTGGAATGCCTGGCACGTCATTAAGGAGCGCATATTAAATTTCTCATGAAGTACTTTAATTTTCTTTGAGGCTGTCAGGGGCTGTAAACTGTCCGTTTCATTTTGAAATTCATTAGTCTTTATATTCAGGATGTAGCATTTCTACGAGCGATCATTCTGACCTCCCCTCCTATCAGTTACCTGCTTACATGTCATGAAAACGGGAAACTAGGATACCAAAATTCACCTTGTCAGAGAACGTGGTGGGGGAGAGCATATACAGTATTTCTGCAATCTGGCATGATTCATAACTTGTCACAAACGGGAACCTGTAAAGCTATACACGCACCAATGTATATGTGGTTTTGCAAAGCACATTTTGCAGAATGACCCTCATGCCGAACAGAGTAGCAGTGTTTTTTTATTTTTTTAATGCTGAAAGGTGAGAAACTGATTTTACATACGCTATTAGAAGCAGCGTTATATCTACAACACGTACAGGAAGTGTTTCCTTTTCCACATTCTTCATGCAATTGCAGGAACTCATTTGTAGTCTGGTAATCGTTAAACCATCGCTTCTACTGGCTTGTCCATAATTGGCACTGAAATAGCTTTAAATAGCATGTAAATTATCAGTTCACAGCTTCAAATAAAATTCCTTATTAAAAAAAAAAAACTTTATGCAGCTTATAGTATCTGTTGTATGAGTTTTCCGAGAGTGGATACATTCAAACAATGGCCCTTATTTACTAACTTGAGTACAATAACTCGCATATGGTTAAGTGGGGCTCGCGTACCATGTATTGTGAGGAGATGTACATGCATAGAGATAATACTCACTCTAAAATAACATTTTGGTTACTTTCGCCTGTACAGATGCCTAGGAGTTGAATTGATTTTTGAATGCATGTTCTATTGCTTAGTATTGCTACTAGACCACTTAATATAGATTTACCCTGATTACGTAATGTTAAAATCCACAAAACAGGAAATAAGGCCTGCGAGGAATAAAAGTACCAGGTTAATATTATTCACGTTTGAAACGTGTATTAGAATTATTCTCGTTTGGCCCCCAAATCTTTGTGTTCGGCTTGCAAACGTGAAAGATGCACCACGGACACTTGCCTCTTCCCCACCCCCAGCTGTTTTCCGTGTCGGCCGGACACTTGCCTCCAGTCTGTTCCTGCGCTGTCTCTGTGAATTCTGCAGATAGGGTATCCTCGTTCCCTTGTGTGCGGAAAGTGTGTAAATTATTTGCAACCTGCCATAGAGAATCATCGCAGGATTTGGGTGCTGCAGCTTCTACTTTAGGTGTAAACACTTTTTCTCACCCGAGTAAAGTTTTGTGAGCTAGTGTGCATTTATGGAGTTTATGTAGCCTTTTCAGTCTAAGCTGGTCATGTATTCCAGGTCAGTCATCACATTTCAGTACCATGTAGCTCCTAATTTGCTGATTGCGCCAGCTGTATCTACATTTTTCCAAAACACTATTTTTGATGCTTTCAATAAATCAATGGTTTATGCTAATTAAGATCTTGTGTAAGCATAAACCACATAGTTGTATCTAGGGCTGCAACAACTAATCGATAAAATCGATAATAATCGATAATGAAATTTGTTGCCAACGAATTTCATTATCGATTAGTTGAATCGATTATTATCGATTATAAAATGAGGGTTTTTTCAGAGCAAACGCCTCCTCTGCTTCCCCATACATCACCCTGCCTCCCCCCTCCCATACATCACTTTTGCCTCCCCCCCCCTCCCATACATCACTTTGCCTCCTGTCAGCAAAAGAGGTTCAACAAGACACCAGCGAGTCGGGTAGAGAGACAGAGGGGTGTATGGGAGGGGGAGGAGGCAGAGTGGCTCCCATTCACCCCTCTGCCTCCTCCCCCCCTCCCATACACAGCTCTGCCTATCTCCCGACTCCCTGGTGTTTTGTAAAACTCCGTTGCTTACAGGCACTTTCACTGGAGCTTCATAGAAGCCCCAGCAGAAGTGAAGGGCAGTAACGGAGGTTTACAAAACACCAGGGAGTCTGGAGATAGGCAGACCCCCCCACCAGCTGACAGAGGATGATCCTCGGCAGGAGACCTCGATTCTGTCAGCCTGTGGGGGTCTGCATGATGTGTACAGATAGCCTCCGCTACTACCCTTCACTTCTGCTGCCACTTCACTGCCACTGCATCGTAGGAGCCCCAGCGGAAGCGGATGTGAGAGACGGAAGTTGTCTTTGCGCATTGCACGGACACCCACCGGCTGACGGTAAGGGGAATCCAGGTCCCCTGAAGCGTTGCGGGGGATTTGGATTCTAGTGTTGTAATCCGATCTCTGTTTGAGGTCGGATTATATAAGGAGAGGAGTTTTTCAGAGCATTTGCTCGGGGGAAAAAAAACCTATTTTTATAATCGATAAAAATCGATTCGACTAATCCATAATGAAAATCGTCAACGAAGCTTTGTTGGTGCTTTTAGTTTCACCTTCATCAAGGCAGTTCAGAGGTGTTTTGTTTCCCCTCAAACAAAATATGAATGTATAGTCATTCAAACTCTGGCAAGTAATTTATCCTCACTGCTTTAACAGTAGGATGAATTAAAGCGCATTTTTTTTCATTCTTATACCACATTAGCGCATCACGTTGCACTTTTGTACAGTTAACAGAGTGCTTCACTGCCAATCACAAGGTGCCAGCAAGGGTTTTCTTGCCACTGTGACCTGGGCTTTGTCGAACCCTGCCATTTTCAGATTTTAGGCACTTGGGTTTATTTGCCATATATGACGGTAAAATCTGGCTGTATTCTTGAAAATCGCCTAATTGATTAAACTGTTACCTACAAGGGCCATAGAAGTAGAAGCCGCTTACTGTGGCTGGCCTCTTCTACTGCATTGTGAAGGCGGCAAATTGAAACAGCAACTCACCCGGCAGACCCCTGCTTCAGCAAAATAATCCCTTAGATTACGGTATGTCTCATTTTAACACTCCTTTCAATGTTTCATAAACTTCCTTTCTGTTATAACCACAAGGATGTGCTAATTTCTGCTTTTCTGAATGTGTAAAGGCACACTACACTTGGTATAGCACATTTCTTCATGGCTTTTATATCGGTAAAGTTGTGGCATATTTTGTGTAACTAATGCTAGTAAACCAGTTTTTATTGGATTTTTGTTTTTCTGACAGAGGTTTTCTCAGGCATACACACATTCAAGGTCAAGGAAATACGAAGAAAACAAACACATCACTGCCTTAATAATTTGCAATGTTACATTTTTCAATGCCCCACGTAATAAAAAAAAAAAAGTAAAATTAGTAGATTTACATTAGATGTGTTCTGCTTTTGCTTTCTGCTTTGTTGTTCAGGTATAAGTAGCTGGATAATCGGATGCGTGTTACCAAGCGAAAGGGGGAAAGGAGAGAGTCTCTCCTTTTCTCCCATTTATGCAACACCTACACACGCTCACCATTGGTGAGGCATCGCCTAAATCACTTTGCATTAGCTCCAGCCAATGGAACTATGTGGCACTGTTGTTCCTTGACCCAATCAGTTACGCTATGGGAGATCTCTTCAAAGGAGCAAATCCTCTCCACCCTGGTTAATCTCTAAGGGTTGGGGTTTTTTTGTTATCCCCAACGAGAGGGAATCAGGAGTTTGATGTTTTGAGTATAGATTTCTTATAATAAAAAAAATGGCCTCTTCTTGTGGTGTAGGGTGGAAGTTTGGTGAGTTGTCTGATAACTCATCCCTAATATTCTCCTAAAAGGCTCTGAGAGCCCTGCAACTCTACCACAGATGTAATGTAGAGCCCCGAACTCTACCACAGCATCAACAACGTTCCGATCCTGTGGAGCCGTGTTGTAGCTTATACGTCTCTTCTTGGCTATGCGTAAATTGCGCAGCAATGTTGATAGAGTATAACACTTTTTTTGTTTTTTGTTTTTTTACTTCTGTTTCTGGGATAGTTGTTTCCCTAGTGTCTACTCTCATCTAGGTAAAAAAGGGGGTAGCGTATGCTTGTGTAATCAGTAGTCTGTAAATGACGTAATTTCATCTTGCGGGAAAAGGGAGTGAATTCCTGTGAAGTTGCCTATGTGGCATGGAGCATATGTAGTGACAGATCTGCAGGTATCTGAAGTGCCTGGTCAATCAATCAGGGCAAGTAAAACACTCAATCCGGGGAGCCCTCCCAACACCCTTTGTCCCTTACTACGGTTGTAGTGTAGTGGTAAGATGAAATTTAGTGCTAAATATTTACCACACTCCGGCAGTGGCACAAACCGAAGGCTGTCCCTTAGCCAGTGGCCTGCCCATCTCAGGATCCAGCCATGAGAGTGTGCAAATGGGGACATTAGGTGTTAGGAGTCCACAGCTGAGGCCTTGTTGTAGACCCCCATGCAGCCACTGGGAAGAAGTGGGTAGTGAGGAAGTATTTGTGAAAATCAGGAAGCACTACCCTCTGTTGTGCTTTGAGGGCCAGGAGAGTGTAGCTTGGCAGAATGTTCAGCTTTTAAGGTGTTTATGCAAGTCAGAAAAGTTTGTCTCCATTTATGTAGGTCTGTAGTAACTGTTCAAGAGAGGTAGAAAATTGTCTTGGTACAAAAGTGACAGATCTTTGGTGAGTCAGATCCCCTGGTGCTTTAGGTTGTCTGTGCACCATTTAAACGGGAAGGATCATTTTAGACCATGAACTCAGATTTTTTGGTAATTTCGGGGGTTGCCTGAAAGATCGGTCCCTCACGATCACTGGTAAGGCGTGTGTCGCTACTTTATGCTGGTGACCTCCAACCTGCAGGCGGATCCTGTCATCGGCCATGAAAAACCCACCCCAGTACACAATAGCAAAGAGACTATTTTATTGCCCTGTAAGAGCAGTTTTTTTTTTCTTTTGCCCTGCTGCAGCGCTTCTGGGGACCTGGATCCTCCTCTCTGGCAGTCGGACGCCTGTGCGATGCAGACAACCCCCGCTGCTGTCGGCACTTCCGTTATAGAAGCCTCTGCCTTGCATGACCTTTCCGGTGCTCCACCATAGGAGCCCAAGCGCAAGTACTGGCCAGCAGCAGCGGAGGCGGTCTGAGCGCATCATGCAGATGTTCACCAGATGACAGAGAGGAGGATCCTCTTTCTAAACAACCCATTCCCCCACCTTGTATTTATACCTTGTTTTTGGGTTAATTACAATCTGAGACATAATTTCTCCCCACCTTTCCCAAATATACATGATGCCAAAAAACCTTAACCCCTTCAGGACCGGTATTTTTATACTAAGGTGGCGCTAAAGGACTGGAGCTGTTTTTGTGTTTTTATGCTATGTCTTTCTTCAACTGTAAATTCTCTCTTCTCAATTAGTGCACCCACACAAATCATAGTTTTTTTCAGCACAAGTAGGGCTTTCTATAATATATATATATAATACTATACCATCATTAAGTATGCAACCAAAATATCTAAAAATGTGGGCGCCCGAAAATTAGGCGGGATAAAGGAAAATAATTTGTTTCCCCTATAAAGAATGTGCCGGTTCCTGGGAGTTGCACCCCAATAGTGGCCAGAAAAAGAAAAACTGCTCAACAAAAGTATATATTCTATTGAAAGATGACATCCCAAAGTATTTTACTTGGGTCATTTTAACGCTTTTTATTTAACCATTTTAGTACCAGTCTGTCCAAACATTACAGTAAAATTTCATTTTTCATTTTTAACCAACCCATTTAATCCGAACACAGTATTTCCTGCTATTCTTTTTTCCTCAGGGTACATAAAAGGCCAAACAAAACTATTGGATTTGTATTTAGAGACACACCTCCCCCCCCCCCCGACGTATAGGAATACCCCATATACAAGGGTAGAGCATGTCTCTTTGGCACTGCGGGTTCAAAATTGGAACATGGGCATTTCAGTTTTCAAACATGGAATTTTGACAGATCAGTTTGCTAGGTCCAGGTCTCCAATCAGACATGTAGACGTCCCATATTTCCTTTTAACCCCCTAAAACTATATATTTCCTTAAACTAGACAGATCAGGGAATCTAGTTAGGGGCATATTGGTCTGTCCCATGCAGCTGAGTCCACACCAGCACCTTCCAAATTTTGTCTAACAAAAAAGAAAAACATTTTCACATCCACTTTGCGGTTTCACCATGATTATTTTTCAGAGTGTGTGGGAAAAAAAACAAATAGGTCTTGATTTGTGTTCAGTAACACCCCATGAGTACAGCGATACCCCACATGCATAGATAAGTCATGTTTCTCAGATTTGTGGAGTCAAAACTGGAACATCCACATTTCAATTTTATAACTTTTTAATTTTTATATTTATTTTTAATTAATTAGTTTTTCATAATTACCCTAGATGACCCCTCTCTTCGTAGGGCAGGGTCATCCAGGGGCTGCCATAATGATCCGATCACTCCTATTGGCCAGGAGTGATCTAATCATAATCATCAGACCAGCCCAGCATTTGATCTGGAAGCTCCCTGGACAGGTCAGTGCTGTTTTTTACTTTTTACTTTTTTTTATTTATTTTTTTAACTCTTTTAATGCTGATGCTCCATTGAAGCACAGCATTGACTGATATTAACCCCTGCGATGGGGGTCATACACAATTGCAGGATAGAAGTCAGCCAGTACATGCTGAAACCTGGCTAGCTTCCCCCCTTGTGTATTGATGCTGCCAGCAGTATGGGATCTGCACATCACTTACAGCTTCCCTGTGCCATGCCCCCCTCCACTTACCCATCCATGATATCACACACACACACATTCATATACTCATTCATTCCCTCAATCACGTATACTCATTCATGCATGCCCCCCCCAGGGAAGCAGGAACAGAGCAGTCATGTCACGTGAGAGAAATTCACGTGACTCCTCTGTGGGTTTCTGCTTTCCCTGGCCAGTACAAGAGACGCTGCTCGGACAGTTAAGCAGCAGGGTTCCTGAGGACAATTATTTTGGCTGATATAAAAACAGATGTGCAACAGTGAATAAGATTTTACTTTATAGAAGCCTGTTAAGAAAAATTAACATAGTAAAATAGATTCACTGAAATTATTGATCAAGCATAACTTCACAAACATTGACGTTGGGTTAATATGACTGACCGCACTTGACTGAGGCCACTATGAAAAAAAGAGCCTGACTATAAGACGACCATATAGGAAAAAAGTTTTTCTAGTAAATGTTAATTCATGTAAACTATGTGAACATTTTTTTTTAATAAAAGCTATGATTGAGAAAAATATTTTCTTTATCAATTTTAAAAATGGACTGTTTTTAATATATCCGATCTTCCTTGAGACTTGGACCTCAAGGTGTTAGTGATGCAGGCAGTTTACACTATTTCACTCTTCAGTGTGCAATGGTTTTCACTGTTTCTGCTATGTCTAACTAATTTTCCCGTTCTCACTTATTGCACCCACACAAACCATATCCTGCCCCCCCCTTAGGAGAGCAAGGGCTTTCTTCTAAAATATTCTCATTTACCGTATATATCTTATAATTCTGTATAGGGGAAAAATAAAGTAGGGACCCCCATATTTTTCACAGTATTGCCGTTGATTTTTGTTTTCCCAACAGAATACAGTATGTGTGTATACAGAACGAATCATAATTTTCAATCAACATTTCCTATGCATAACCAAGTTCCACATACATAGATACTCCATATTTTTTTGGGATGTTATGGGCTCCAATTTGAAACATGTGCATTCCTGTTTTTCAAACATGAGTTTTTAACTGAAGCATTTACTGGGCCCATGTCTTATTTTTAGACAGTATAGTAGTCCCATATTTTAAGTTAACTCTAGAAAATAATGTCTTTTTTTTTTTTTGCATAATTTTTTTTTTTAGGTAAGCGGGAGATTTTAAAACAAAAAAACAGCCAAACAAAACAAACTTTTCTCTTTTCTTTCTAAAAAAAAAATATCTTGAGGTGGAAAAAGTGGTGCTGGAGAGGGTCAACGCGCATCTATTGCATCCTCGTTGATAGGGCACTCCCATATTTAATAGTATGTCCTGTGTCTCGAAGGGGTTAAGTGTCCCCCAGGAAAGTGGGAATGCATTGACTAAGGGTCTAAATGTGTCTAAATATTGTATGGTAGACTGGAAACAAACAGCTGCCATAAGTCGTCTACCGGGGAACTCTGCATCCCTGGCACCAAGAGTTGAATTTCTTGTTGAAATTGCTGAGACTATGAATTGAAATGTATATTTTCCATTGTGTAATGCTGTACAAACAACTTTTTAAGTTGCTTCAGTGATTTATTTTCTTATTTTGGCAGGCTGGCCTAATTGAAGCAAATGGAGAGCTCAAGGTTTTTGTAGATCAAAATCTCAGTCCTGGAAAAGGTAACTGTGCTTGCCAATTGCTGACTGCTCATGAAATCATAACCATACAGTGCTATTGTGTGTGTCTATATATTATAATTACACATAATACCTGGATAGCCAAAGCAAGAGGGGCATATTCCTAGGCTGCTACTTTTGGGAATCTATTCTTTTCCCTGCTTACTTTAAAGCAAAACCCTCTGTTTTTCCACATGCCGTGTCCACTTTTACCTGTCAGGCCGCACCAACCAAGAGCTTTTCCGATCAAGTATGTATTTGCCGCTTTTGTGTGGTGGTGTTTATGGTCTACCACACAGTGGCACTGTGGCAAAGTGAAAATCCTGTTATTTTTCAGTTAATCGCTGCTGTAATGTTAGGAATTTACAACATATAAGGTGAGCAATACATAGATTGTGTGGTTTTAGTTTAGAGTTTTCTTGTAAGCTTTAATAGAGGTGGAATCAGGGATAGGCACAAACATGTTGGTGGACGTTATTAAATCCAACTGCATCGGTCGAGAATGCTTTTTTTTCCCCTTCATTTTAAAACAAGCCTTCATAGATTCCCTTTGTTATTGTATTAGCCATGTCTCTGTAACAGTCACTAGATTCCCTTTATAAGGGCCCATAGCCAAAATAGTAGTAAACACATTGTAAAGCATTTTGCAAATGATTCCATGGTTTAAAATGTTTGAAAATTTCAAAAAGTGATGAAATATATATAAAGAAAAAATGGTCACAAAATGAAATAAATCAGTAAAAAACAAAATAAAAAAAATGTATGTTCTTGCTATTCAGGACTTCTTAAATGTATAAAAAGCTTATAACACCTCAGGCTTCTATGTACTCCCAAGTCCTATTATCGGGAGCCATTAAATGGTTGGCTTATCAAAAAAGACAAGCTATATATTAAACCCTTTAGGACTTGTATCAAAGTGGCCAAAGACCCAGTTTGCCACCTTGCACAAATACATTAACTCATAAGTACAGACACCCAGACAATCACACTAACATGTACAATCACTCCAAAACACTTAGCCAAAGACTCGTACTAACATGCCGGGTCGCTCACACCAACACAACCAGGCACACATCTTACAAAGACACACATTAACATACCCACACACAACTCCCTTACTATCGTGCAGTTCTAGCCTGTGTTTCTGATGTGACACCGCTCAACACTGCCGCCTCCTTGCAATCTTTTCCTTTTGAATCTTTCTGTGCTGACCTTTTCTTCTTTTTTCTGTTTTTCATGCCTCTCCCCTTTTTCTCTCGCTGTCCTTTTTATGCCTTATTTTTGTACACAAATCCAAGACCGCAAAAAAAAGAGACTACAAGCTTGCAAAACACAAGGCACAGAAGTAATTAAAAGATATAGCAAAAAAATGATATAAAAATCAGTAAATGGGAGATCAAAGAGAAAAGGGACTGGAAGCCATTGCTTGCATGAGCGACCACCAATTAAATTGAAAAAATCCTAGCAACCCAAAATAAAATTACATTGCTTTCTAGCAGGCAGTGAAGAGCGAAGACTGCCTTTAAAAAGACCACATTGTGGCACCAAGGTAGGTCACCGCAGTGTGGCACTCTTTAATGTTCCAGTGGTGACACCAGGATTCTTTGTGGCGAACAACTGGGTAGAGTGAAGACCTGCAGTGCGAGAATTAATTTTAAGCAGAAATATTTTGATGGACGAGGTAACAGGAAATGTGTACAGCTAAGCAAAAAAGTTGATTCCCAGATTTAGAATGCACAAATGTTTGCTACAGCACGGTACTACAGATGTAATAGTTTTGTCCCTACTAAGGAATATCAAAGTACTTTTTGACAACACAAAAAAGTACCTGCCTGTGGGTAGACACTCCAACTTTTACCCCCCGTCCCCCATGGTCTAACTGATCTTCCTACTGATTGGCTGCACAGATTGCCCCCCCCTTAATGGTGGCACATGGAGGGCTGGACAGACCCTTGCCTGCAGCTTACACAGAGCTGAATCTGTCTAGGGGTGAGCATATTCCAAACATCGGTGATGTGTTCAACCAAATGCCTCTACTGAAGCGATAGCTGGAGGGGCGGATAAAGGGGGCAAATACATAAGATTAAGAAAAAAAACATAACCCGCAGCTCTGTTATGATTGCCCAGGAGTTAGATGTTCAGCTAACTTATGTGTAAAACTGAACACGGGGAAGAAGTGAAAACTTAGCAAGTTTGAGTCGGTATGGAATGGAAGTTAATCTTATGAAGGGTTGTGTACCACTCTATAAATACATTGTGTTTGACCAGACCTTCACCACACAACATATCTATTTTTTCTTTGCTCTTTTAATGGTAATCTCTGAATTTCCAAGAGTCTGGGCAGACCAGCACAGCCACCCCGAGCCTGAGCCTGTGATCACTCCCATGGAGTGATTCTGTAGGCTGAAAACGCAATTGCCGGCAAACCAATAATTGCATTTTCAGCTGCCACAGACTGCTCCAGGGAAAGGGGGTTGTGTGTTGATTGGGTCCCCACACAAGTGTGGGGACCTGACACAACACCCCTTGCTGCCTGATCGCTCCATGAGAGCGAAAGTGCAGCGTTAACCCCTTCAATGCCGCGGCATTTTAGGGATTAATTCCCGTTTTGTACGGGGGCTCTGCTGCTGGTGGTCAGCCTGGAAGCAACAGCAAAAACAAGCCCCCACAAGCCCTTTGATGGCTCCTGTAAGCTTCCATGCCTACAGGAGTCAAAGAGACTCCCCCTGCAATGGCTGGTCTATAGACCAGCAGCAGGGACAGGGGGGAGAGGGTTCTTCAGTCTCCACATGAGTGTGGAGACCAGCCCTAACCCTCCCCTGCTGCCTGATCGCTCCATGACAGTGACAGTGCAGCGTTAACCCCTTCAATGCCACAATTGTGTGACATGTTCGTGGCATTGCAGGGGTTAACATTTGTCCCCACAAGCTTGTGGGGACTATATCAGTCAATGCAGTGCTCCAATGGAACATCAGCATTGAAAGAGTTAATGTTTTTTTTTAGTAAAAATTTAAAAAACCAAACAATCACTGACCTGAAAGTCCAGGGTGCTTTCAGGTCAAATGCTGTGAGTTTAGTAAGTGGGCTGATGATGATCAGATCCCTCCTGGCTCCTAACTTTTTTAGCTGGTACCTAGATTCACAACAAATTTGTCAGGGCGTGCATATGTGTGTGTAGGATAGGTGTGTATAAAAGTGTTGTGTATATGGGCAACGTTTGTGTCTGTGTATAAGGTGTGTATATTTGTTTGTAGGGAGGCATGTTTGTGTGTGGGCAGTTTATGTATGTGTGGACAGGCATGTATAAGGGTAGTGTATATGTGCAGGCAAGTGCAGTGTGTGTGTGGGCAAGCATGAGTAAGAGCAGTGCATGTGTGGGTAGTGTATATGTGTGTAAGGGCAGGCCTGTGGTACTTAAAGGGAAGAGAATGATTACCTGTAACACACGTTTAACCCAGGGACAGTATTGTTTTATAAATGATGTCCTTAGCTGAGTCTAGCAGCTGTGAAACTGTCCTCCATGAAAAATCTCCAGGCCTATTGCTGGTTCAAATGAGCGTTTGTGTCACTGTATGCAGAATTTGGGCACAAGAGAATATTGCAAGAGTGGTATAGGGCTGGCCATGTGTTAAATCTAGGGGTAGGCAGGGTAAGTCAATGATGTGTGTGAGAATGTTTCTTGGTATGTTTGTGGATATGTTATTGTGTACATTAGCCAGGACTTTGATGACATCACATTCTAAATACATAGACATTAAAATGTAGTTGGTCCCCCTTTGCTTTTATAACAGCTTCTGCTCTTCTGGAGATCCTTCCCACAAGACTTGAGTTTCTGTGGGAAATTTCACTCATTTAGTCAGTAGAGCGTTTGTGAGCTGAAGGGGACATGCCAAGACATTTTGGACAATGCTGTGCTTCCAACTTTGTGTGAACAGTTTGGGGAAGACCATTTTCTACATGACTACCCAAACACACCAAGCAAGGGCCATAAAGACATGGTTGAAAAAATCACCACAAAATGCTCCAAAATCCTGTGGAAAGCCTTCCTAGAAGAGTGGAAGCTGTGTGCATCAGGTGTGCATATAGTGTTCTCATAAGAGAAATAACCCTCTGTGAACCCTTATTGCTCACTTAAAATGTGAGTGAAAGTTATAAATCCTTATTTACCCAACATTATTGCACAATCCTTTGTTTTTCTCTCAAACATGGTTATGTCTCTGAGGGTTGAATTACCATGAAAAGGCACTTACATTCTTCAATTTAAAGATTGTAAAAATCCTAAATACAGATTAATACTTTATTTTTGTCTAAATTTGAATTTTTTTCAATACCTTACGTTATTCTGTATGCAAGTTGAGGATTTTAATTTGTCACATAAATTGCTTATGCTAAATTACATATCTTTATAAATCTGTTTTTAATGTCCTTATTTTTTATCTACTTTCCTCAAAATAACTTTTGTAAAAATAAAGTGAGGGGCGCAATTTTCTGTTCCTGCCTCAAGCGCAAAAGGAGCTAGCTACGGCTCTGACAGTATGACCAAAAGTATACATGTATGAGCTTAGGACATTAGTACAGAGTTTACCCACTCGTCTTTGGGACTGTAAAACCTCCACTGTTCTCAGGTTTTCCACAAGGTTTTGGAGAGTTTCTGTGGGAATTGTTGCCCATTCATTTAGGAGAGCATTTTTGAGGTCAGGCGGTGATGTTGGATGAGAAGGCCTGGCTTGCAATCTCTGTTCCAGTTCATCCCAAAAGTTATTAGATGTGGTTTAGGTCAGGGCTAAGTGCGAGCCAGTCACATTCTTTCACACCAAACTCATTCAACCAACTTTTTGCACTGGGCACAGTGATGTTGGCACAGGAAAGGACTTTCCACAAGGTTGGAAGCATATCATTCTATAAAATGTCTGTGTGTTGTAACATTCATCACTCCGGAGAGCACGTTTCCACTGCTCCAGAGTCTAGTGTCGGTGTGCTTTACACAACTTCGGTTGATGCTTGGCACTTCACATAGTAACCTTTGGCTTTTGTGTAGCTGGTCGACCATGAAAAAAACAACAAAAAGTGCTTGTGCTGATGATGCTTCTAGAGGCAGTTTGGAACTCTGTAGTGAGTGATGCTACAAAGTATTTTGTTATGCTCTTCAGTAATTGGTGACCCTTCTCTGAGCGTGCGTGGTCTACAGCTTTGTGACTAAGCCGTCCTTCCACTTCACAATAGTGGTAGGGCAGACCTAGCAGGGATGAAATTTCACAAACTGACTTGTGGCATCACACACCACTTTTGAAGTCACTGAGCTCTTCAGTATGACAGATTTTACTGTTTGTCTATGGAGGTGGCTGCATATGTGCTTGATTTGATGCACCAGTTAGCCATGGGTGTGACTGAAACACCTAAACTCTATCACTGCCATGGTATACTATGACAAAACAAACGAATGTGCTGGCAGCATTGTACCTAGCTTGTTTGCAGATCCAACTGATGAAAGGGCTACCAGCTCATCTAGGAATGTAGGGCAGCATTGGAGTTGGATGATCTACATTGTTTGACTTCTCATTCTACAGGTGCCTCCAGACGTGAACGCCAATCTCCCCTCTCATCAGCTCTTCCTTGTCTGTTATTAAGTTCAGTAGAATCATATCGGCCGATATCCCTAATCAACACGGATGCGAAAATCTTAGCTAAAGTGTTGGCCAGAAGATTAGCAAGTTGTGTGCCTGCTCTGATTGGAGAAGATCAGACAGGCTTTGTACCAGGAAGGTTATTACATTCCAATCTGGAAAGAGTTTTTGCCAATCTTCAGCTAGGTGCGAACCTTCCCCACTCCATTCTGTCTTTAGATGCCATGAAGGCATTTGACAGGGTGGAGTGGTGTTTTTTTATGGCATACGTTAACAGCTTTTGGATTTTGGTAGGTTTTTTTTGAGTTGGGTACAACTTTTGTATAGATCTCCAGTAGCTAGGATTAATTTAAATGGTAAGCTCTCGGATACCTTTTTGTTAAGTTGAGGAACCCGTCAGGGGTGTCCACTTTCGCCCCTTTTATTTATTTTATACATTGAACCATTAGCTTCAAGTATTAGGAAAAACCATGAAATAAGAGGTTTTGGCTTAAAAGGTAGTGAAGAGAAGCTCTTATTATATGCTGATGATTTATTACTGTTTTTGGAAGATACTGAAAAAATGCTCCCAATAGTGATAGATACGGTTGAATCTTTTGGCAGATTGTCGGGGCTTAAAATTAATTGGGACAAATCAACACTTCTCCCGTTAAATTCAGTAGGTGCCCCCAAGGTAGGGGGTGTTAAGATCTTGAATCAGGGGGACTCTGGAGTATTTGGGGATTAAAATCTCGAATAAAGTCGACTTTTTTATTAAGCAGAACCTTACTCCATTAGCTATTAAGATACAAAAAAAGGTGGGGATCTGGACAAAACTCCCGTTGTCATTGGCAGATAGGATGAGTCTGGTGAAGATGATTGTTCTCCCACAGGTTTTGTTTGTTTTGTCTGCCTCACCGGTGTGGATCCCGGATAAATGGTTTAAAGGTATAGAAGCTGCACTAAGTAAACTATTGTGGGGAAGAGGTAGAGTACGCATGAAATATGCCAAGCTCACTAAACTGGAGGGGGGGGGTTGGGCATTACCCCATTTCAAATTATATTTCCTGGCAAAGAAGATCCAGAACTTGAAATTAAATGGGTATGGGAGATTAATTCAGTTTCTCTTAGAAACAACTGGAAATTCTAACCCCATGGAAATGTTGGAAGCAGGTTTACAGCTGGAAAAGAAATTGGATAAAACCTCTCTGGTGAAGTTATATAGAAAAGTGTGGCAGGAAACTAAATGTATGTGTAAAATCGTGGGTAGTTTACCCCAAACACAAATATGGTACAACTCAAAATTTATGGAGTTTCACAAGGGGTTATGGAGTGATTTTTGGATTAATAAAGATTAGTTTTGTTGGACAGTTGTTTACTGCTGGGTATATTAAGGATTTTGAGGAGCTCAAATTTGAATACGGGTTGGAAAATGGACACAAATTTTGGTGTAATCAATTAGTTTACGCATATAACTGCACGGAAAATAAGAAGATTTTTGAGGTTGTGACACATGAGCTTTTTGAATTCCTGTAGATAAGATCTATTGGGAAGTAGACACTTAATATTATTTATAAAACACTGTTAAGAGAAATGGATATTGGGTTCAGAGGCAAGATTAAAAGGAAATGGGAGGAAGAGATTGGTCTTATTGATGAGGCCTCTTGGAACCGTATTCTTAAGAACACAGGGTGTTGCACCCAATTTACACAACTTAAAATTATGTATCGTTTATATTATTCCCCGCACCAGTTATGGAAGATTAAATGCAGGGATAAGTCAGATTGCCCCAGAAGCGTGGTCCTTAATGCGGGTTTAATTCACTTATGGTGGGAATGTAATAAGATTAAAACATTTTGGGATGATATATTCTTGTTTGTGAAAAGTAAATTTAGTTGTAATCCTGTAATGGATCCAAAGGCTGTGATCTTAGGTGATGTGAAATTTTGGCAGGCTAAATAAACTGTTTAGAAAAATTTTCTTCTTAGGGAGACTATTGATTCTTGGGAATTGGTTTGACAAAGGAGTACCCACATTGGCTCAGTGGTTAAATATGATTGAACAAATTAAAAAATATGAACAATATAGAAGAAGTTGCTGAATCAAAAAACGAAAAAGGAGTTCCAACTTCACTTGGGAATTTATGGTAATATTAAAATTTTTTTCCACCCTGCAGCTTTTTGGGGGGGTAAAGAAGGGGGGGGGGTTGGGTTTTTGAAAATACCCCGTATTTTGCTCGATTATAAGACGAGCCCCAAAATCCTGAAATAATTTACTTAGGAAAAAAGAAAGCACGAATATAAGACCGACCCTAAAGGAAAGTTTTACCCAGTTAAATGGTTAATTCAATGTAACTATTTTTTTTAATAAAGCTATGAATTGAGAAAAATGTTTTTTAAATTTTCCTTTGTAATTTTTTCCAACCTGTCCACTCTGGCCATTAGGGGGTTAAAAAGGGCATATTAATGGGGCGAGGTGGGCATAATGGTTATAAGGCCATTTTCAGGAAGGCAGAGTGCTCTATTTAATGCCCCTTAACGCCATCTCTTGACTCCCTGAAAATGCCTTAATAGCTTCCCTATAATGCCACTCTGCCCCTCTAATAATGCCTTTTAACCCCCTAATGCCAGAGGTGGCTAAGGGGTATAAGGCATTCCAGATGCCTATCCCCATTTAACACAAGACACGAAGCACCCTATGCCCCCCCCATTTAATCTAACAAACACATCACACATTGAAAACACTACAAACCACACCACTCTCTCTTCTCTCTCCTCTCGTCCCCTTCTCCCTTCACTTCCTTCTCTCTCTCTCTCTCTCCTTTCTCTCTCTCTCTCTCTCTCTCCCTCTCACCCCCCTCTCTACTCCTCTTCCCTCTCAACCCGCCTTGCCCTATTCTCTTCTTCTCCTCCTCACCCTCTGCTACTCTCTCTCCTCGTCACCCGCTCTCTCTCTTTTCCCTCTTATTAGCTGGTGCTTCCAGCCGGGGCAGCCGGGTTGACGTCTCTCCCTTCCGCTCAGCCCGGACGAGGTGGAGTTGGCAAAGCGGGGGTTTTGTATGCGTCCCGTCGCGCACACAATTCCCCGGCTGTCAGAGAATCAAGAAGTTCCCGCATCCGGTTGCGGGGAACTCTGTTCTTCTTGACCATCGGGGATGGTCTACGCGACGGACGCAAGACACCCCGCTGGCTGCCACACCTCCTTTCCCGGCCTGCTAGCGGACGTTTGTCTTACACGGATTCGATTTGCCTCGAAACAAACCTTCGCTTATAATCGAGCAAATACGGTATTTGTTTGAAAATAATATAAAAAAAGAAAATCAGGAAATAAACCTAAAAAGAAAAGTCAATTTGTAATAATCATCTTGGCAACCCCACAATTTATCCCAAAGATGGAGAAATGAAAGCAACATGCATATATAATTTAAAATTAAAGATCCAGATGATGATCTTGCTTATGAGCCAAACGTAAGAAAAGTATGTTGAGAAATTCAAGAACAGATGCAATACAACATTGACAAAAAAAATAATTTCAGTAGCCTTAGACAAGAATTTGCTGTTTTTTACCTCTTTTCTGAATCATCAATTTTTAAACTTCTCAACCCTGTCCATTCAAAAGTAACTGAAACAAGTTTCACAAACCCTAAAAACATAACCAGAATCCTGTCATTGTGCATGTTTTTATGATCTCTTCTATAAAGCTCAAAGTGGGCACTAAAATATTTTATTTTGCACTCGATCTGTCTGTGGGGAGAATGTGTGCGACGGTAGTGATCTCAACTCCTACTCTATTATTCATTGTAAAGGCCTGACACTGGTTGTGTTAAATATGTTACCTAGAAAGTGCAATAAGCTGTCAACTGTGTAAAAATCTGATCCAGATATTTTGATTTTCCACTGCCGTTTTTACACTACACTAAGCGGCTGTCCCTCTCCTCCCTGCACGCTACAGAAATAGATAACACAAACCTTCAGACACAGCCGGGGTGCCTTCAACATTCAAAAACATATAACACACAAGAGCAGCGCACCTGGGCTCCTCTGTACAGTAACATAGTATGGTAATGGCTTGTTTCAGTCCGTCCAGGGACTGTTACTGTTATTGTGTTTCTATATAAAGATATATACAACATATATGTGCATACACTCACACAGATAACAATTCATGCTGTAATTGTGAAGCTTGTAATCATTTCAATATTTTAATAGGTGTGGTATCGTTATTGGCTGTACATCCAACGTCTGTAAATTCAGTCGGAAAACAACTCCTGCCGAAAACATTTGGACAGTCTACTGTTAACATTTCTCAACAAGTGGTAAGTATTCCAAAATAGTTGTGTTTGGGCTCATCTGTGCAGGGTCTCTATTATACAAACTTTGCTTCTAGCATACACTACTGCACAGTTTAATTTAGTGTAATTTGGCACAATCATTTGGTTCTAAAGTTTTTTTTTTTTTCTTTTTTTAGTACTTTTGCGCTTTTCTGCACAATCTGCTCCGTAAATCACATTGAATGTAGTATACAGAGACCTATAATGGTGAAATTAAATACTTTAAGTGCAGGTTTGATTCAGATGAGTATGTAACAGACAGGTGCTAAACTTCACCAGATTTTTTTTTTTATTTGTATGTCCTATCCAAACATGGCTCTTTCATTTAGTGTTTTGATACTGATATTCCCCTGCTTACTTCTTTGGTGCCTCAGACTGCAATATAGTATACCTCTTTTTATAGAAAAACCTTAAAACTATTGCATTTGGAGCATATTATGCTTTAAGCTAATAGATATATTTGAGGGGTTTTTTTTCCCCAAAACCAAATTTGAGTGCACTAGTTTAATTTCTTGGCTGATTGTGATGCTCTATGGAGCTGGTTTGGGCAGTTAACATTGAACGAGGTCATCTGGACTTAAAGCAGATGATAAAAAAAATCCTCTCTCAGCAACTAATAGGGTCATGGTAAGTAGTGCATTTATCCAGTTAAGGAGGAGAACAAAAGGATAGCTAGCTTAAAATAACTCAAGATATTATCTTCTATGAATCAGTGCTTGCTTTTAACCTTGGTCCTTGGCAGCAAAATGAATTACTGTAATATAAGGTATCCATCAAAGCAGCATATTCTTCTGTTAATAATAAATGTGTGTGTATATATAATTCTATTCTTGTGAAAGAAGGAAATTTTAGTCACAAAATGAATACATTGAATTACTAAGAAATAACGTAACCTTTACTTAAAATACAAAGTGGTGAATACATATACGCTCTCTCCTCTACAGAAAAAGCATGTCTAACATGATAAAACAACCTAAACAGTGGAGGCTAGGTCAGTCTACTTGTGGGGCCGTCTAAATCTTTCCTCAAATATACCTAAAGTACTCTATCCTCTATTTTAACCATTGTAACACAGAGCTGCCTGTCACCTGATGAATGTCCAGATAGATTTGCTACAGGGAACTTACACAATAAAGTGCTGTCTCCCATTATAAGATGGATATAAATTGATTTTTTTAATATCATATTACAAATAGTTATTAAAACCGCTAAATGTATATAGATAGATTTGTGTTGTTTTACTACAGTTTGTACTTGGATATATCACTTGCTGCTAATCTATAATTTCCATCCAAATGACAGTGATGATATCAATCGCACAACTAGAATGTGATAAATTATCTATATTTAAATAATGCTTTCAGTGTAACACCTAACAGGTAACTGAATCATTCTATCCGGATAGTAAAACAGGCTTATAATTAAACTCCTTATTGAAGCCTAATGGTACCAAAGTTTTTAACATCTAACTTAAAAGTCTCACACATCAGCCCTCACCCCTGGGCCCTGCCATAAGCATTTCAATAACTGAGTGTCAGACAAGTGGAATCATTGTTATGCCTTTCGTAATAGGGTAGACACCCCAGCATGCAACCAATGTGTATTCTGTTTTTTGGTGGTTTAATAGTTTTACCCCCACGTATTTATTGTGACTCCCACCATTCAAACAGTTGGTGGCGTATTTTATCATTAATTCCTATTGGGTATGGGATTTTTTTTTTGGCTTTATGGACCCACATGCTTTGCGGTGACCGCAACAAAAACATTCCTTTCGTTTGGGGATGGTAGCCAAGACATAACATATTCTCGTTCTAGGTGTGAATGAACCAATATACCCCTAATGTAATGTCCCCTCAGTGATGTCACTATATGCTTTTCTAACAAGATTTGAAGGAAGAATTACATTTCAAGATGTGCTGCTAGTATTTTTCTAGCATCCCACACATATGATCGCTTCATCCTTATCCTGGGACGCTGCATCCTTATCCCTAGCAGACATCCAGGCCTGCTGAAAGGCTTTTTAGAGTAACTCTCCTCCCTTTAATGCTGACACAAAGTTTTAGCTTTAATGATATCTCGGCAATTTCATCGCAATGGATGATATATCACCTGACCTCAACGTCCTTTGTAGATTTGGCATGGCCGCAATCAGCATGTAGCAAACTATTTGTCACCATTTCCTTCAGAAATCACAGGGAAATCTTCAAATCTAAAAACAGCAGTTCATTAGGGTCTTACTGATGTTACTTCGAGTCCGATGGAATTTCAATTCAGTCAGAGCACAAATTTGCGAAATGCTTATTGGGAACCTGTCCAAATTAAGACATCAATGAAACAACCCCGAAACAAAATGTACTTGGCAGGTGTAAAAAGTATGTTTGCATGCAGCTTGGCATCAAGTTGAAGACATTTTGTTTATCTTAACTCTGGTGTAGTTCATTTTAACTTATTACATTTATCACTTTCTTCACTTCCCACTTTCTGTCCTTGACGCTCTTCTGTCTGCACGTCATGTCTTGCCTGTCTTGGCTCTTTCCTCTGCGGTCAATCGAAAAATGCTACTGTTGGGCTTATCTTTGTTACACCCTATTTCATCATGAATTGCATTTAAAATATCACACTAACATGCGCATAAAGCCCTTCATGGTACTGCTTCCCATAATTTCCAACCTTTATCACACATTATTCCCTTATTCTACGTTCTTCCCATGAACTAAGGCTCTCCTGCCTCCTCACCTCGTCCTTTGCCTCCTCACCTCGTCCTTTGCCTCCTCA